>CATKHM010001276.1:0-10364 GCA_949751825.1 Blepharisma undulans | reverse complement strand
GATATCAAAAATTATTGAAAAAATAATCTAAATGCTATTCAAGATTTACAAACTTCGAATTACGAAAATTTTAACCTATAGATTGCACCATTTGTCTAACCAAAAAGTCCAGTAAATAAAGTTGTTGACATAATTTAAATATCATTGTCGAGGCTTATTACTCTTAAGCTTCACGATTTTCTATTTATTCGACAAATTCCAATATAGATAATATTTGTATAATTTTCAAAAAATCATAGAACAATTACAAAATCCTTAATATGGTCGCTTATCGATATCTTTTCAAAAATAATCATTGGATTATAATAAAAAATGCTTACTTTGCTACTCTTAAGCTTCTTTTCCTTATCCTCCCAGCATGAATGCGGTGTTGGCAAAGACTGGAACCCAGACATAAAAAAATATCCACATCAAGGGCGTCGTTTAGAAACTGGCTTAGACCGTGAGACAACTTTTGAGCCAATTCGTATCCATATAGACTACTCCAACCTCACCTTGAACTACTCTCAATTGACTACTCTTCATGACGAAATAATTCCTCCAATCCAACATTGGTTCCAAACCGTCCTCAAAGTGAACCAACTTCGTGAAAATTTAATTGTCCCTCAAGAAGTTTGCAATGATATACCAGTTCCATCCTCTCATCAAACTGAAGGAATTCCTGATACAGATTATGCTATTTATTTGTCAAATATTGACGATAGTCACACTGGTGTAATTGCGTATGCTGGACCATGTCTACAAGACTCAGGAGGAAGAAATAACGTTTTGGCAGGGTCTTTTACTATAAATGCTGCTATTTTCTTTACTTTACCAAAGCATCAAGCGATAGCAGTGGCTATTCATGAACTTACCCATGCCTTGGTCTTCGTTTTTGATCTTTTTTCCACTTATGTAAAACCAGATGGAAGCCATTATTCAGATAGCGAAATTTATAGAGAAGTTTATTATGAAAATAGAGAGAAAAGCGCTACTTTGTTAACATTACCTACTGTACTTGAAAAAGCAAAAGAAATATATGGTTGCGATACAATACAAGGACTTGAACTTGAAGACTATGGAAGTGGTTCAGCACGCTCACATTGGGAAATGAAAATTGTCTCTGAAGACTACATGGTTTCTGTCCTCCCTGATTTTCCTGCTTATTCAAATTTGTCGCTGGCCCTATTTCATGACTCTGGCTGGTACAAAGTAGACTTCAGTTATGCGCAACCCATTATTATCGGAAATAATGAAGGATGTGAAATATTTGAAGAAAAATGTATCAAAAATAATGTCACTCAGCCAGGATTTTGTGCAGAAAATAAAATGATGTGTGATTATACCAGAACTGCGAAAGGAGCTTGCAAAATTTATGAATTTTTGGATGAATTGCCATCAAATTACCAATATTTTAATAATTCGCATGATGGAGGGATGCCTTTTCAAGACAGTTGTCCTTTGGTTTATGCAGAAACCTTTTGTAGAGACCCAAATGCAGAAATTGATAGTGATTTTGGAGAAATTGTGGGAGACTCAAGCAGGTGTTTTGAGGCGAATTTGATATTGGATACGATAGGGTATGAGACTGAGATTTGGCCAACTTGTTATAATGTGGTTAGTTGTGAAGAGGATTATGCTGTGATCGGGGTTGGGGAACAAACAGTAAATTGTCCGTTTTCGGGTGGAAATGTAACTGTTCCTGGGTATAAAGGAGTTCTTGTGTGTCCTGATTCGAGAATATGTGGTGTAGTTCCTTGCTTAAATGGCTGCTTTGGACAAGGAAAATGTCCTAAAGGAACTTGCATATGTGACCATGGATTTGGAGGATTAGATTGCAGCATTGTCTGCGGTTCAACTTGCAAATCATGTGATGATCACTCTTCATGCACTTCCTGTTACTCCACTGCTACTCTTTCAGATGGAGCTTGCTCCTGTCCTGAAACAAGCACTTGGGATGATACTCAAAAAGTATGCATGCCAGGCACAATTGTCGGCTGTCCCAAAGAATGCAATGGCTGTGCTGATGAAACCACATGTGCAGCCTGTTATGATCCGATGACTTTAAATGATGAAAATCTTTGCGAATGCTCAAGTGGAAGTGCATTTAATACAGATTCAAATACATGCGAAACTATAGAAGGATGTCATGAGCATTGCAATGGCTGTGAAACTCCTCAAACTTGTTTAGCCTGTTATGACCAAGCTATTTTAGAAAATGGAGAGTGTGTTTGCCCTGATGGTTATTATTTTGGTGAGGATAATAAAATTTGTCAAGCTTATTTGACTGATGGATGCAGCACAGGCTGTGAATACTGTATATCTGCAGAGGAATGTGTAAAATGTAGTGATGACAATGCATTTGTTTATAACGGTGAATGCTCATGCAAAACTGAATATTTTCCTGACGAAGTATTAGGAGCTGCTCAATGCAACAGTAATTTCTAAATAGAATGCAACGATGGCTGCTATTCATGCACCTCGTTATCTGATTGCAAAATATGTGAAGACTATCTTGGAGTTATCCAATCTGATGGAAAATGCATATGCAAAGAAGGATATTACAGAGATGACACAGATCCATATTTAAGATGCTATGGTATTTTCTATTTAGCATGCAGTTGGGGCTGCAAGACTTGTGCATCCTTTTTGGAATGCACTGAATGTTTTGATGAACAAATGGCAATAAAAGATGGATTTTGCGAGTGCCCTAATGGTTCTTTTACAAACGATACAGATACTTTCAACGTAACATGCTCACGTAAAATATATTTAGCTTGCGGTGAAAGATGTGATACTTGTCGGAATGAGTATTATTGTGAGAGTTGCAAGGATGGATATGTTTACCAGTATGGGGATTGCCTTTGTGAAGCTGGATCCTTTGAATATTCTGATGGGAACTCAACTGTATGCAAATGTAAGAAATATTTAGCTTGTTCTGATAATTGTGATCAAACTTGTGGGGAAAATTCAGATTGTTATAAATGTGCAGATACAGCGATTATGGCGAATGATAAGTGTGAAGAGATAAATATTGGTTTCAAGTCAAGTTTCAAGAATGGGGTTATCACTATTTTGTTCCAAAATTTGAATTATTATTTGACTAAACAAAATTTCGTAGTGAAATCTAATGATGGCTCTACATTTGATACTGAAGACTGGTGGGTGGAGTATATTAGTATGAATATATATAAAATTCATACGGATCTGACAAGTAGTGATTTGCCTCTGACAGTTACCCTTGATTTCAATAGATATTAATCTAAGAAATCTTTATTAAAAGAATTAGTTCTAAAAAATTCAAATTAAATTATCTTTTTGAAAACTATAACTTTTTCTATAAAGGTTTGTAATATTTTATATCAAAATTTTAAGCCAATCTCGAAATAGTAAATGTTAATTCTTCAGTAAATTATAAAAATAACTCAAGATTTTTTATGATTAGTATATCAAAATATCCATATACATTCTATATTTTCATCTATTTTCCATATCAATATCCTGTAAACATGCTTATTTGGCTGATCAGTTTCATTGGAATTTCTAGCTCTGCCCTATGCGGAGTAAATCAAAATTGAAAGCCAACTATTCAGCGAAACACCTACCCAGGCCGCGGCCTTGCATCATCTCTATCCCGAGGTTCTTCTCTCAGTCCAATCCGTATACATTATGAATACTTAGATTTAATGATGAATTCTACCCAAGAAGCCCAGCTGAAAAACGACGTAATGTCAGCCGCTAACAATTTTTTTACAAATGCTTTATCTGTCTACCCAATTTCAGAGAAATTACGGATTTCGACTGATGATTGCAATGGAGCTCAGGTTCCATCGGCCTATAAGACAACTGGAGTTGATGCAGATTATGTGCTTTTTATATATGGAAATAAAAGTTCTGAAAGCTATATAGCAAGAGCTGGAGCATGCCTACTGGAAAGTGGAGGGAAAAATAACCCGATTGCAGGGTCTTTTGAAATAAATTTAAATTATTTTTGAAAATGCGAAGTTTACGATCAAATTATAGTTGCAATTCATGAAACTACTCATGCATTAGTTTTCAGTGATAATTTATTCACACATTATGTAAAATCAGATGGAACTAGCTATAAGTTGGATGAAATCACAACAGATATTAAATATGATAACCGAGGGAAAACTGTTAAAGCTATTACCCTGCCTACTGTTTTATCGAAAGCAAAAGCAATTTTTAACTGCAGCAGCTTGAAAGGTGTAGAGCTTGAAGACTATGGAGACTTTGGGTCTGCTGGATCTCATTGAGATATGAGAATTTTACCTCAAGATTATATGTCCCCTACCCTTCCATTTGAATCAGTTTTAAGCGATATCACATTAGCCCTTTTCCAAGACTCCGGCTGATACACAGTCAATTTTGACTATTCCCAAAAAACCATATGAGGAAACGGTGCAGGCTGTGACTGATTTCAAGAAAAATGCATTGAATCTGGCTCCGCCAAATTCCCAGGATTCTGTACAGTAGATTCCCAACCAGGCTGCGACGTTTTTCATCTTTCTTCCGCAGAATGTACCCAAAGCAATGACTATAACAATATTCCTGCATACGAACAATATTTCAGCAACCCAGACATAGGCGGAATAAACCCTTTTGCTGATTATTGTCCTTATATGTACGCATACTCTGATAATCATTGTAGAGAAACCACTGCCATGTCTCAGCCTCTTTATTATGGAGAAAAATTAGGATTCAGTAGCAGATGTATAGAATCCACTTTATTAAATGAAAATGTTGTGTATCATGAAACTATGCAAGGACTTTGCTATGAGGTGGTAAACTGCACGTCGAGTTATGCTGTTATTCAAGTAGGCAGCCAAACCACAAAATGCCCATTTTCTGGAGGAAATGCGACTGTGGGTGGGTATAATGGAGTTTTAATGTGTCCGAGGTCGAATGTGCTGTGTAGAGAAGTGCCATGTTTGCATGGATGTAGAGGGCAAGGAAAATGTGTAAATGGAGTTTGTAATTGTAATAGTGGGTTTGGAGGAGATGATTGTGTGTTGGTTTGTAGTGTGAGATGCTTGACTTGCAATTCGGATGGAAGTTGTGCTTCGTGCTATTCAAATGCGACTTTAAGCAAAGGAGACTGTGTATGTGATGATGGGTATATTCTAGACACTAGCTCAAAATCTTGTGTAAAAGGAGCTGTCTGCTTAAGTGGCTGCAAAACTTGTTTTACTACAAGTGACTATGATTGTGAGTCATGCAAATCTGGAACTTATCTACTTTATAATTATTGCCCTGAAACATGCCCTTACGGCTTCAAAACAAGTCAAAACACTTGTGTTGAAGATAGCACAGAAGTTTTTGACGCTGTTTTTGATTTATGAAAAAACTCTTACCCAAGTGATAATTCTGATTTGACTTTATATTTCGGATCATCTTCTTCATTTATGCCAAACCCCGACACAAATGATCCAATTTTAATGTATAATCAAGGCTTATATTTCACAGGAAAATCATATGCGCTGTTTTCGCCAAATTCTGATAATTCTGATCATATAATTTTATCCCCATCACATTCAGCTTCTTTTTGGATACGCCCAGATAATTTAACAGATCAAACAGTTCTTCACAAATTTACTGATAATTCTACCACTATTGAACTGAGAATTGAGGGTAAAATATTAATTATTGATATTTTGTTGACGAGTACTGAAAATTCTTCGTCTAATTCGACAACTAAAGCTTACGCGGTAACTAATGAAAATCTTGCAGAAGAAGCATGACAAATGATAGCATATTTTATTAAATATGATACTTCTACCTTTTCAACAGCAATTTCTTTGCAAATAAATTCTGATATACAAACAAATACAATAGAAAATGCAATATTTATAGATACAGAATCAGGAAAAGATGATAAGTTTGTATTAGGTGCTAGATATTCCTCTAAAACTTATCAAAATTCTTATACAGGTTTTATAGCATCAGCAAAAATTTTAAATACAGAAAATGCTCCCACTTATTCACCAAGCTTAACTTTGTCATCAAGTGTCACATTGACAGATTGTAGCTGAAACCAGTGCTATGAAAATGATACTTGCAGTGATTGCTTGAGCACATGCAATTATGGATGTTTAAGAACTACTGATTGTGTCTTAAATCTTGATATGAGTTGCACAGATCCTACTGGATTTGACTCATGTGGTGATGGAGGTTCTTGTGATATGGGCTCATATCCAATTATCGCTATGTGCATAATTGTATTTTTATGGAGTATTTTATGTGTCACTTTCTTGCTACTTGATAGAAAAGCTCCAGATGACCCAGATGAATTATTCAAATCAAATACTCTCAGATTCTTTAGATATCATCTATTTATCAGCCAGTTTTTGAAGCAGCCTTCTGTAAAACGCTCACAAATGGTTTTAGAGTTAATGACTGTTTTATTGGTGGAATTAGCTGTTATTGGAGTAATGCATTTTCAAATTGATGATGCGACTTCCTCAGGAAAGGATGGAAATTTTGAAAAATTAGCCAAAACTTATGATGCAGAAGACATAGCAAAAGCGGTTGTAGGGATAATTTGCGGAGAAATCGTAGCTTTAATTCTTGGAATTTTGAATTCTTTTCCTTTGTGTATTTCTGTTCCAAGGATATTATCAACCCTCCTTAGTCTTGCTTTAAGCTTATTATCAATTGTTGTGGTAATTTATTTAGATGTAGATTTTTGTGCAGAATATTCTGCCAAATGGATAGTAAACTTCGTTATTGTTGCATTTTTAGAACTTTTTATATGCGAATTGGTAATAGCTCTATTATTTTTCACTTGCTTTAAGATCAAATCTGCTAATGAAGCCCCACCTTCAGCAAGAGAATCGAATATGAAGGGATATGCACCTTCACAAGTTTAGATTATATTTTTTTAATATTTCAATTTCTTTAATTAAATGTGAATAAATAATTATAAAATAAGAATTATATGTCTCCCAAAGACAAATAAATGATAATAAGTACCAAAATTGCAGATACTGCAGCAACACTAAATATCAGCGTTCCCCAAGCAGTTTTTACATCATTAAATTTCGTATCATAGCCTCCTTGGTTTGGAATTAATTTTCTTGTAGCAATTGCTGAAAGCGGGATAAATATTCCAGACACCAAAATAGATATAATCCCTTTGAATGCTGAAATATAGGATAAATCATAGAAAATTCCTGCAATTATTACTGGTGGAAGAGCACAGATTAGCCTATAAAATGTTAATTGTCGGCAGGTAAGTTCTCTTTCTCCGAAATGGCTATGAAAAACACTTGTAAGATTATCACACAAGTTTATGGCACAAATAGGAAAAATTGACATAGCATCAATAGCTGGACATATAACGATAAATCCAGCTATTATGTAAGCCCATGCAGGTCTTTCTGAAGGGTTATCACCCGCAGAGTAGTCATACCAATTCAAATTGATCATTTTCTCAACATTTTCTACTGCAAAAGGCACAATTAATCCAATACACAAAAATAATAGCGACACTATCGACAACGATAAAAAGCATATTTTCGGCGCTGTTTCTCGCTTATCCTTTACATATTGTATACACGTAGGAATTGCACTATGAAAATACGTCGACATCAGAACTATCGGAAAACAAAGCCCAATATAATAAAAATCCATAGTATCTGGAGCAGCTTCATTCGCACCTGTATCATCCAATTTTGTGTCAGAAAAAATTGCATACCATGACGTAACTAATATAGTAATATAAGCTATTAATCTTACAGAGCACATAACAATTTGTAATATAGCTTGTTTAACTAGTCCTAAAACCGTCAAAGAAGTAGTCACCGCTGCAAAAAATGCTAAAAAAATCCAATACTTTGCTCTGCAGTCTCCATCAAAATCTGGGTCATCATAAATATTGCAAGTATCATGATAAATCGGCAAATATTGTATTGCTGAAGAGGCAAAAACAGTAGCGAGGCCTATTAAAGTTCCATAAAATCCTAGAAAAATGATAACTGTAAAAAGAACACCGATTCTATACCCAAATAAAGTTATTACAATTTCACAAAAATCGTAGCGTTTGTTGTCGATATAAGGTAATAAGTCTTCAGGCTCTATAAGATATTGTTCTTCTGTGTTTTCTTGAGGAGGAATTAAAAAATCTTTTGGGTTTACTTTTTTAGTTAATTGATTTGGTTTCAAAGGTTTAATTGTATATCCACGGTCTTTTAGCTCATAGAGAATACTCATGCGGCTTAATGTTTGTAATACTTGAAATACAAGTAAAGAGGAATAAATATAAACGATAAAAGCTGATAAAATTCCTATTGATCAGCCAGCTTTTGAATAAGCCCACGGGAGACTTAAGACCCCTATTCCTACCTGGGTATTTAAGATATAGAAAAAGCCTACAATTCAGTTTTGATCACAGTCGCCTTCAAGATTGTGTCCTTTACCCATTTATAAGTAATTTCATTATTGAAAAACGGATTATATTTAAAAATATGTAACTCGTTTATAATTATTTTTAACAAAAACACATCATTTACATTATAAATACTTCTAATAAGTATAAGATTAGTTTATTTTGAATGAAGCAGAAAATGAATTGGAAAAAAATAGCAAAAAATCTGATCCATGGCCAGCTTCTGAAAAATAACACAATTTGCTTATTTATACTGAAAATTTCGATAAAATTGACACAATACTCACTGAAAATAGTGTTTGTTGGCTTAATGATAATGGGGAGAAGTTAATAAAATTATGACTTTGGGCTTGCCCAAACTAAGCTTATGCTTATGTATGCTACTTGTCTGTGTTCTGTCAAAAGAAGAACCAGAACCCATCAATGATAAAGAATTTCACGACGAAATTGCAATGTCTCAAACGAGGACAAAATGAACCGCATGCATGTCACTAGCTGCAGCTAAATTGTCTCAGGATTCCAGTGAAATTGACAATATTGCTTCAGAAAACAAGGTAAATAAGGCTCTACTGGAAAAAAAGATTGCCGCTGATATCATTGGGAAGTGCAATGATGTGTTGACTTGAAAGCAAGCAGAAAATATTTTGTTCTTAGAAGAAATTGATTTAAACAGAAATGACATAAAAGCTTTGGTTTCATTGGAGAAAAGCTCATATAAAGGCGATTTATCGCTTTCAGCATCTCAAAAAGCGCTCATTGAGGCGATCACAAAAGTAAGATTTATTTAGGATGCCCACACCACTGATGACGGATTTGATTTTGAGCCCAGTTATGTCCCTGGATACGGTGAAGAAGCTAAACCCGATAAATCATTATCAAAATATGGCGGAATCTTCTTCTCTTTCGTAATGATTTTCGTGGTTGTTAAAGCCATCGGTTTCTTTGCGAGCAAAAAGGCTGACTCTAATAAGCCAAAGAAGACTTAAATTTAACGTCATTTAGAAAAATAAATATATCAGAGTTATAGCAATTAATTTCTCGGAATTTACAGAAAATGATACATTTGGGGAGTCTATACAGATTTTTTTGTAGTAGCTAAATTCAGTTCCAGATTTACACATGCAAGACCCATCAAATAATTCAGCGCCTTCTCAGCAAGAACTGCAATTGAACTTCCCTAGTCCTTTGCATGATTTGCAAGTCAAATCACAGCCAGGGGTGCAGTCATCTCCTTCAAATCCAGGATTGCAATGACATTTTCCATCAATGCATTTGCCTTGGCCGCTGCAAGCATGAAAACAAGGCTTTTCACTGCAAAGAACGTCACTATTAGGACAAATCAAAACTCCATTATATCCATTTACAGTCATATTTCCTCCTTCAAAAGGGCAATTTACTTCTTCTTCCCCTACCTTTATCGTAGCATAATTAGCAGTACAATTAACGACTTCATAACAATTTCCCTTAATTTCCGGACTAAATTTGTATTTTTTATTCAAAAGAGTCGATTCAACACATCTGCTATTTATTCCTACGCTTTCTCCATAATATTTTGGATATGAAAGTGACGATAATTCTCTGCATTTTCGATTGTTAAAAGGATACATATAAGGGCAGAAATCTGCATAAGAAACAGAGCCACCTAAATCAGGGTCACTAAAATATTGTTCATTTATAGGAATATTATTAACAAACTTTGAGGCACAAAAAGATTCAGAAAGATGATAAACATCACAACCAGTCTTATTGCTCGGCTTACAAAACCCTGAAAACTTAGGATTTTCATCATAAAAGCATTTATCTTCAAGTCATTCACACCCTGCTTTGTGTCCTCACAAAATATTTTGAGAGTAATCAAAATTGACATCATATCATCCAGAGTCTTGAAATAAAGCTAAAGTTATAGCAGAAAAAACTGATTCAAAGGAAAGTTGAGGAGACATGTAGTCTCCAGGTAAAATCCTCATATCTCAATGAG
>CATKHM010001274.1:0-10367 GCA_949751825.1 Blepharisma undulans | reverse complement strand
TTGCAGCAAATAAAAGAGAAATAAAATATCGCCTGCTATTATGAGATTTCAGTGCATAATCTAGAGCTTCTCCATTTATAGAAAGCACATAATAAACTGCTTGATGATTGAATGACTTTGAAAGAGACACTTCACGCTTGATTTTATCAGTAACTAATGGGAGCATTATTCTTTTGAATTCAGGGTTTGCATGATCTGGCTCTTTGATTTTGGCCGGGTGATCGCTTGTGCTGTGGAAGAGTTTAAAATCATCTTTGCTGGAAAAGAACATCGGCTCTGATTTTATTTTGCATTTGGCAGCATTGTATGTATCATGATCTGAATCCACAAGGGAGATTTCATTGATTTCATCTGGAATTACTTCATCATGATATATACAGCTTTGGATATGTTCTATCATACACTCTAGGCAATCTTGTTCTGACTTGAAATCGGTCATCCTTATGATTCGGACGTTTTCTTCAAACATTGAAGACCCTACTCCAGCCCTTAATGAGCTTTCAAAGTCATCCCCAGAAAGCAGCCAGAACTTAATCCCTGCTTTTTCAAGAGACTTTATAGACTCGCAGGCACCTTCTGTTAAGGCATCTTCAATTCCTACAATTCCGAGATAGCTTAAATTATTTTGATACTTTTCGAATACGCTTTCAATTTTCCCTGTTTTATTGATAGGAGACAGTCTTGCATTTTTATAATCAGCTATAAATTCTTCAGTTTTCGAATTCGATAATATTTTATACCCAAAAATCACTGTTCTCATCCCAATTAGCTTTCTTGATAAAGTGTGTTCTTCAATCAAAAATTTTGACTCACCACTTATATCAAATAAGTCAAGCATCTCAATTTTATCACCTTTGGCAAAAAGAATTGATCCAGAAAAATTTGGACATGAAACCAAAATCATTGATCTTTTTTGTTCAGGGGAATATGGCAAATCTCCAAGGATTTTAAAAGTGCTTGGAACCCCATTGATATCAATTACAGTAGTGGATTGAGTTCTTATAATCATATTCAATCCAAGTTTTTGTGCACATTTTGCTAACACTTTATCATACTCAGAAATTGCTGTGAAGTCAGTTTCTGAGTCTGGGTAAGCATGGTTACATAGAGCCATGCATCACAAAAAATATTTTATGTTTTCGCTGATTAATGAAAATTTTGAGACTTCATGTTTTAAGCTAGAAAAATGTAACCGATCAGACTTCGCTGTAGGATTACACGTGTTTAAATTGATTTCACTTCTGGGAGATTCACATTCTTCAATATCATGTGTTTCTTCAGCTGAATCATTTCAATAATATTCATCTCCTATAATACATACTTTAACTTCAAGCTCATTTTTAGTTAAAGTTCCTGTTTTGTCTAATAAAATATACTCAATTTGTCCTAAATCTTCAGTCATGAACCCTTTGTTAAACTTTATCCCAGGGTATTTTTTTGTAATTAATATCGCTTGAAGAGTTCTTGCAATTTCTATACACAAGAATAAGCTGGTAGGGATTAATTCGTGTACAACTAATATAGAGTTTAATAGAAAGGACATGCTATTATCAGGAGCAGTTTTCTTGGACTCAAATACAGCACCCAGAATAAGTTGAATAGTCATCAAAATAGCAATAACTCCTAACATCACCAGCACAATTATATTCATTTTTTTGTCGAAATAAGACAATTTCATATTGGGCTGTGAATTCAGATAGACTTTTGTTTCTGCTCCTGTATATATCACAAAAGCAAAAATTCAACTAGAATTTACAATCATTTCTCCTCTCATTATGTAATTTTTATACGAAATCAGTTCAGGTTTTGGAGATCTAATATTAATTTTCCCTTGAAAATTTTTGAAATTTTTTTTTGGATGAGAAACTTTGACTATCTCATTCAGCTTTTTTAAGCATTGTGAAGCTTTTACAACTTCATTAGAATTAATAATTCCTTGAATGCTTTTAATTGACTCTTTAACCCTCAAATTTCGCTCTCCAAGCACCTCAAAAGTGTCCACATAGCATTCATATTCTTGATTTCCGCAGGCTAAAACCAGTATATCAGCAGGTGCAATATCATTATCATGGAGCAATATAATTTCCCCGACCAAGAGATCTTCTCAATATTTCTCAATAAAATCCGTTCCATTCCAAACTGGAACTTGCCTTTTATTTAGTTTTAAGTCATTTTTATAAGTTCAATAATACCTTGAACTTTCCCTCAAAATATTGATCAAAATTACCAAGCTAAATAAAAAGATTGTGCACCAGTAATGAGTGTCTATTGAGAGTTCTACTATTGAAACGAACAAAAACCAAACATTTGATAATTTTTTAAACTGCAGTAGTATCAGATTATTACAAAGTGTAACAGGATTGAGTTCTCAGGTGCTGATTTTATTTGTTGCAAAAGTGGAAATAGATACAGGTACTTGACCTTGGAGGTATATGTCTCTGTAATCTTCATCTTGGGTTTTGTGTGCCATTCTTGATTTTAATCGAATTTATAAAAATCTATTCGATAAAAAAAGTATATGCAATTCTATGTAAAAAAAGAAAAAGAAAAGGAAAAAACGATGAAAAAGAAGTAATAAGTAGCCCACTACCTATATTTTGGATCTTATGGATAAAAACATGAAACCCCTTTTGTTACAGGTATCAGTTATTAGAAGTCTATCTTTATTACTTGACATTAAAAGTTTTCTGATTATATAAATGGGAAAATTATCTCTGAACTATGAACAATTGTTATAATTTTAGAATATTTTTATATATTTTTATTTCTTTAAAATAAAAATTCAATAAATTTAAACTTGAGCAAATAATTAACTCCAAAAGAAATACACTTATATAAAAATAAAATAATTACCTTAATAATTAGTAATTCAATGACATTCTACCATTTTCACTCTGGGCTGGAAACAAACACCTTCCAGCAAAATCAAACGATTGATTCAAAACTTTCGTCCTATTCCTCTCAATAGAATCCAGCTGGTTATACAGTTTTATTTTTTCTGCCATGCTCTCTTGTGTCTCGATTCTTACAAACTGAGGAGTCCCAAATTTAGGTTCAATCTTGCCTTGACTCACCGGTGACTGAACTAACGGAGAATTTTCTGAACAAGTGAAGCTTATATAGCTAGTATCCAGTTCTTTGTTGTTAAAAGACTCTCTGACACTTACATTCCCACTTGATTCTTCAGTGCTTGACTCGCTCTTTTTAAATGATTTTAAGTTCATTTCATGTTCTGCTTTCAGTATTTCATGGGAACTGATCAGAGCTTGATAATCATTTTGCAGCTGCTCATACAAGTTTTTCCAATTGGTTTGGTCTTTGATATACTCATTGACCACTTTGTGGAAAAAGATATGCTGATCGTGAAGCTGCTTTGATTTTTCTTGCTCGAATTTCTTGTGCGTGGCTTCTTCTTGCTTATCAAAGGTTAGGCCTCTTTGGCGAAGGAGCTTGTTTTTGTTTTGGATTACTGTGAGATAGTAAGAGTGAACATCAGTCAGGATGGACTTTACTGAGTTGTAATAGTTCACTTGGCGAGAATAGAGAGGCATTTCGAGATGCTGGTCTTTGGAAGAAGACCGTTGACGATTTGGAGTGTTGTCACGTTGCATATTTAGAATTTATTATAAAATGGGTCATTAAAGGCTATTTGCAAATAAAATGGGGACTTTTGAAATTTTAGCAAAATAATTTATTAAAATGAAAATAAAGCAGATTGGTAAAGAAAATTACATTTAGAAGTCCTCATCCCAATTTGAAGATGGAGGTGGCTTATGTTTTACCCTAAGAGAAAGTGAAGTGTCTACCGATTCTTCTCTACATATTACTTCGTCTGCAGTTTCATCAGGATTATAAAAATCATCTAATCCTAAATCAAAAAGCGTAGGTATAAACGGAGCTTTTATTTGTTTATTCGACAATCTATCCCAGTTTATTGAGCTCAGCCATGGATTGCTTTTCAATTTTTCTGAGTTTCCTGAATTTCTCATTGCTGGGTTTATGCTCAGTAGTTGTTTGATAAAATTTTTTGAGCTTGACTTTTTATCAAACCAATCAGGAAACATGAGGTCATGATCCAAAATCTTTTCATAAACTGCAGTTGGGTCAGTGTCTTCTTCTCCAAAAGGAAGTCTCCCACACTGGAACTCGTAAAGCATGATTCCTAAGCTTCAATAGTCAGCTGCAACAGTATATCCTTTGCAGAGAATTACTTCAGGCGCCATATAGTGAGGAGTCCCTACCAGCGAATATGTTCTCCCACTGATAAATTTGGCTGTTCCGAAATCAATGAGTTTTGGATATCCATCTTCATCAATAATTACATTTTCAGGTTTTAAGTCTCTGTATATTATATCTCGTTCGTGGAGATATATGAGAATTGTGATTAAGCAGGCTGTGTAAAATCTAGCATCTAATTCGTTTAATAAAAATTGCTTGCGTAAAACGTCAAAAAGGTCCATTCCTCTTACGAATTCAGTAAGAAAATAAATCCTTTTTTCATCTTTGAAAGTCCTGACAAGTTTTACAATCATAATATGATCCAATTGTAAAAGAATTTTTCTTTCTAGAACTAAGTTTGCATGAATAGAAAAACGGTCAATTTTTTTCCTTTCTACTGTTTTTAAAGCATACACATTTCTGTTGTTCTTATGCATAACAAGAAAAACAATCCCAAACATGCCTTTTCCAATTGTTCGGATAACCCTTAAATCAGTGAATTTTATTTTGGAGTCTTGAAGCTGAATTCTTTTCGTCAATAAAGTTCGCACTTTGGTATCAATCAAATTCAAAAATTCTGTCTGATGCAAAACCCAGCATGTAACACTGCCTTTTGCTTTTACTGTGGCGGATCTGACTTCATTGAAAAGTGCTGATCTCTCTCCAAAATAATCATATTTTGCAATTGTCCTCACTATATGGTCATCTTTATAGATTTCAACGATTCCGTCTTTCACAATGAAAAATGAGTCTCCAGGATCATTTTGCTTGACAATAATTTCTCCGTCGAAAAAATCCACAACTTTAAGTACGTCAATTAAACTTCTTAACTTCTCTACTGATAAATTCTTCAAAATAGACACTCCTTTCAGCACTTGCATGGCTTCATTTTGTGTGGCTGCTTTTTGGATGCTGGTTCCTAAAATCGTTTCAATTTCCATTTTTGACAATTTTCCTAATATAACATCCTCTCGAGCAATTATATCACTTTCAAAAAATCCTTCGTTTGGATTAACCAGCTCTTTGTCTCCTATACAATCAAAAGGATGAAAATTGCTTTGACCATCTGATAGCTCTCCTTGTAGAATTACTCATAAAAATCTTCCTTTTTCTGTGTTTGAAGGAATCGCAATATCATTTGGTGGGTGTGATGAAATATGTGTCTGCTTTATTACTTCTTCAATTTGATCTTTGTTCAATTTAGAAAAAACTTCGCTTTTTTCAAGGGCGATTCTTTGAGAGTTTATATACAGTATGCTTTGCAGTTGTTCACCTAAAGCATTTTTTAGTTTTTCCCTATTTATAGCGACACATTTTACAGGGGTTATTGCAGTTATACTTGCTGTCCTTACACAATTGTATAGCAATGATTGCTCACCAAAGTAGTCTCCTTTGCCAGATATCCTGAGCTCTCTGCCTTCTTTGGTAACAGAAACTGAGCCTTCAATTATCAAGTAAAATAAATCGCCTGGGTCTCCTTCATTTACGATTTTCTGCCCTACTTCAAATTTTTGTGTATTGAGAGAACTTACCAATGCTTCTTTTTGACCAGGTGTAAGAATCTGGAATAATGGAACACTATTAATAAACTGCATGTTTTCTTGATTTGCAGTTGAGTTCATTGCTTCTAATGCTGTTCTAAAAGTTTTTCTGGTGATGCCTCATAGAGTGCTGTTTTCAAGCGCTTTTATCGTAGCACTTCTGGATGCGTCATGAAGAAGAGCAAGCTCTCCAAAACTGTCCCCTGATTTCAAAGTATTGACTTGACTATTATCAACAATAACTTCTAGTATTCCTGTAGCAAGCACAAAAAAGTTCGTTCCGGGCTGTCCTTGCTCAAAAACTATTCCATTCTTGGAGACTGAATAATGCTTAGTCTGTTCTACAACCATATCACGCTGTTCTGGGGTAAGACTACTAAATATAAAATGATGATCTAATGAATTTTGGATAATTTCAACGTCTCATGGAGTTTTAGGGCGATCGGTAATTATCGCATTTGGAGCATCCACAATGTCTTCTATTTCAAACTTAGACGTAGTTACACCTGCTTTCTTTTTTATATTAATTCTTGACTTGGTTTGTTTTCGTAAATTTTCAGTGAGTTCCTTTTCTTCATCTTGTGCTGAAATAATTTTGCGACTGGGTTGGATTTGAGCAGGTGGCTGAATTATACTCCCACTTTTCTGTTTTGGGACATGCATACACATTCCCATAGTTTTTTATATTTGATATATAATTTGAAAACAATTATGGCTTAAGTAGCTACAATAATGCACAAAAATAATATTAGATAAGAATTTTGAAAAGTTTAAATATTCAATGAAATAATTAATTAAAATGGAAGAATTTAATAAGGTTCTAACAGAATTTAATTTTGTGTAACTGATTTAATATTTAAATTCAAAGCATAAATAGAATAGAAAAATCAAATATTTATACTGCCTAAATCAATAAAAAATATACTAAAACTCTAGTTTTGGTCAGATTTCTTTGAAATAAATTTTGCAGTGCAAAAAAAATCGTATTAATTAATGATTTTTTATTCTATGTTTGACTAATTGTGGAAATGATTTGAAATATAAAGAATTACTCAAAACTAATAGATTATGGTTTTATTTGATTAAGATATTTATGGTTTGTTAATTAATTTAGCCATTACAATATCAATGGGCATCCTTTTTTCCTTCCGAATCTTTTGCCATAGTAATCACAAAATTGTGTCTATATTTCGCAAAGTGAAACAATTCAAAATGTTCACAAGACTCTTCTTTTATCACTATCCTCCCTGGAATTTCTTCTGCCTTTACAAAAATCCCTAACTTAATTAAATGCTGAATGAATTTTATTATCAAAAAGCTCAACTTTTTTCTACCATTAATGGCATATTCATCAATATTTTTATCAAACTCATAGCATTTTTCGTTCAAAATATCTCAAAACTGATCTGCTCAATTAGTTTGGACATTTGTGAGTGATATGTATTCTCCAATATATACTGTTGTATACTTGGATTCTTTGTCAGTTCACAGCTGAAAATTTGAAAATAAGGTCTGGTTATATTCTCTTTCACAAAAAGTTTTAAATACCTGAAATTTTTTTAAGTTTCTTTCGGGCAATTTATAAGGTAGGCCTTTCAGGTTAAATTGTCAAGTAGATATTTGGTATGTGCATCCTAAAGAAATTTTGTAAAATCATTCACTGCAATCTTGGCTATTTTCTGTTATTGGGGATGATTCTCATTTTATGTTCATGCATCTGTGGTTTTTCCTTTTTCCAATAAAAAGTGTAAAAGAAGTGCCATGGGCCCACAGCCTTATTCTTTTGTGCGTTTTATGAGGAATTTCTTCATCGGGAGTGATTTGCATTGCAAAAGCATTGGATTTGGGGTATTTAGACACCTTAATAAATCTTCCGCAAACATAGCACTGTTTTAGCCTCCAAATCACGCGATTGCCTTTGTAAAATTTATTGCAAAGGCCTGCCATTATTTTGATCCCTGGGTTTTCCAGTGGAGCCTCGACCCAAAAAATATCTGGAAGCATATTTGAAAAAGATTTCTCGATAAGTCTGTGGGTTTTTGACACATGATTAAATGTGCGGTTCACAAGCTGAATAGAGGAAAATAGCTCTAGTGGATCCAAATAGGAAAGTATGATCCCAATAATATTGTAGTTTTCAAGAGCCTTCATCCTGCAAAAAATTAAAATTATCTGGCAAAAGATTTAAAAGTTTGGGGGGTATCATAATAATTAAAATGGATTTTCAAAAGATTTTAATAATAAAATAATTATAAAATTTTTACAATTTCAAAATGTTTTATAATGCAAATTTATAAACAATTTTTATTATTCCAAATTTTTAATTTCACTCTCTGATGGCTTTCTAATGTCTGAGGCTCCATTAGTCGATCTTCTGACACTAAATCTTTTTTGAGACAGTCTTCGCATTGATGCCCTTGCTGCTCTACTTTCATCCTCTTCTATATCAGGAGGGCCTAATTCAGGAGTAGCTTCTGGAGAAAAACCTATATATTTCTTACATGTCATAATTTCTTTGAATTTTTCAAAACTCATTTCATCTCCTGCTTTTAATTTAAATTCATAAATAATTTCACCATATTCTACCTCAGAAACAGAACATCCAGCTTCTCCTAATATCCTTTTTAACTCATTAATTCGAATATTCCCATCATTATCCTATATAACGCTTACATGATCGAAAAGCTTGAATATATTTCACATATTTTCTTCATTTATGAACTGCTTTTTATCTAAAGCCGCCATAATAAACTGTTCATAATTTAGCTTTCCTTGGCCAATATACTCGATGCTTTCTATTAATTTTTGAAATTTCCCTGCTGCCATTTGATAGTTCTGTGACTTCATGCCTTCTCTGATATCCGCCGCAGTGATATAGCCATTCTTGTCAGTATCTATCCTGCAAAATGCTTCTCGGAGGTCCTTTATTTGATCTTCTGTGAGCATTTTGGTAAAAATTTTCATTGTTTCTTTTCATAGTTTTCCTTGAGCCTTATAATTAATAATTGAGTGCAAAACATCCAAACACAAAGAATGCTCTCTTTGGCCACATGATGATTTGAACCATTTATGATTTAAAGCTTGTTTGAGATTTATCCTCTTATCTGGATCAACTACAAGCAGCCTTGAAATTAAGTCTTTTGCATCATCTGAAATATTGTTCCATTTCACATCCATAAAGTTGTACTCACCTTTACGAGTCTTAACAAGTACATCTGCTAGGGATTTTCCTTCAAATGGATACTTTCCTGACAACAAAAAATACATGATTACTCCTATAGACCAATAGTCACATTCTTTTCCATATTTTTTAGAATATACCTCAGGAGCTAAAAAATAAGGAGTTCCTGCAACAGTCTTCATTTGATCTAAACCATATTGTGCTGACATCCCAAAATCTATAATCTTCAACTCAGCATTTGGACTTTTATCAGTCAGCATAAAATTTTCTGGCTTTAAATCTCGGTGGCATATTTTAAGACTATGCAAATGTTTAGTTCCAAGGATAATTTTTCTGATGAAATTCGAAACTTCTTGCTCATTCAGGCTTTGTTTTTCAATTAAATGGTCAAATAAGTCACCTCCTGTACAAAGTTCCATGACTATGTGAATGAACTGAGTATCTTCAAAGACTTCGAACATTTTTATGACATTAGGATGGTCCACGATTTGAAGAATTTCTAATTCACGCTTCAGGAATTTCAATTCTCCTTTTGCTTTTTCTTTGCTTATTGATTTGATAGCATAACGAACTTGATCTGCTTGTGTAGTGGGATTTAAAGTGTCAATTATTTTGGTCGCTTCTCTGACTGTTCCAAATTGACCATATCCGATTACACGAATCAAATTGTAATATTTATGAATGTCTAGATAAAAATTACTATCAAATCTGCAGCCAGAAACTAGTTCCATTGGAGGATCTGCTGCTGCAAAGGTCTCTATTTTTTTAATCGTGCCTTTAGGGTTGCAAATACCCATTGTTTTAATATATCTCCAATAAAGAAAAAAAAAGACTCTTAATTTTAAGAAAAATGTATTAAAGAAAATATCACGATGTTTTAACTATATACTAGACTATTACATCTGCAAGAAACCTCTTGTAAAAAATTTGCAGAAAAAATAGATTTTAAAAAATAAGCATTTTTTAATTTAAAATATTTACACTAAATATTTATGTTTTTTATAATTTATACGTATTTACATCTTAAAAGTCATGGTCCCAGTCTTCAGGAGGCGCTTTTCCTCTTTTCTTTGGAATATCCGTGAGATCATTAATTTCTTCTTTCTAAATAAAAATTACCATAATAAATTCTGTAACTTCTTTATTTCTTTTCAGTCCATGCTCAATTTCTCCTGCCAAACTTTCTAGTTTAGGTACATAAGGAGGCTTTAATTGTTTCCCCAACAATCCATCCCAATCCATGCCTTGAAACCATTTATGCTCCTTGATAGTTTCCACTGTGCCTCTCATAGAAGGATTCTTAGATAGCAGCATCTCAATAAACGGCGCAGCCTTCATATTTTGCCCTACATAAGGTGGATAAATAAGCCTTCTTTCAATAACTTTTTCATAAATCTTATAAGGATCTTCTTCATCTTCTCCAAAAG
>CATKHM010001273.1:0-10367 GCA_949751825.1 Blepharisma undulans | reverse complement strand
CTGTTGTAAGGAAAGCCAGCAGAAATCCAGCCATCAAAAAGAAGACGTCAACCACATAGATAATCATGAACAAATGATAGTAATCTGTCCATACAGTGAAAATGCCTGCAGGATTTGAAAATGCGCCGGATAACTGGTAAATATAAGAATGCCCAAAAACGATTATAAGCATGGAGAACACTCTTACTCCATTGAATAACTGCAAAGTGTCAAATTCAGTCGGCAAAGTTGTCAATTTCTTCCAATTTGTGATTAATGAAAACACCATCAGATTTTGTGATACTGGGCCAAACCTCTTTTGTGGGTTTTTAATAGAAATAACTTCGAAAGCTGTTCCTGCAGCTACTGTTCCAATTAAGAGGATCCATAGTGTCAGTGTAAAGATCGCAGCACCGTCTAAGCCGTCTTTGTTGTACTCACTAGGAAAATGAGCCTTAAAATCGGTCAATTGCGAAACTTGGCTTAAATTTAATTTTTCGTAAATTTCTTGGCTGAGATCTTGATAGTCGTCAAGTGTGCAATTAACTGGGCCACAAAAGCCAAGCATTATTCTAAAGTCATTATATTTGGCCTCAAGAAGCGCGTATTTTGCGGAAGTCAGGTTATTGCATTCGGCATATAAACCTAAATCGTCAAAGCCTTTGCCGGAGTAATAGATCATTTGCAAGCCGTGTGGATATTGGTTAATTCCCATATCTTTTATATCATTCTTGCACTTTTCGAGGCTTGCATAGACTGCTATGAGTATTGAGAAAAATAAACAACACTTCATAGTAGAATTATTATTTGTGATTATAAATGCATTTTGGTGGAGATTTTATGATTATTAATAGGAATTATTTTTATTAATAAAACTATGGGTTGAATTTGGTTAACAGAAATAATAAATTTGGTAATTGAAATAGCTTGACGTCTGTGGTTCATGAGTTCAAAATTTATTTCAAATTTGATACTGAAATGCTCAAAATAAATGCAAAAAGTAAAATAAACTAAAAATTGTTATTGAAATAGCACATGATGATAATATTTGAATTGTTTATCTTCTAAATGGAAAGGCATTTACAACTTCGGAAATGAACGGTAAATAAAAGATTTGGCTCTTTCTTCTCTTTATTTGCTTTACATGCGACAAAATTAATAATTGTATACAGTATCATCAATAACTTTAAAATTAATCATAAGAATGCACTTTCAGTGCCAAGAGTCATTGCATATTCTATATCTGAAAGATTTTTAGCCGAATAGTTCTTAAAAGGTGCCAAATGTACTCATTTTCTTTTCCTTATTAGAATTGAAAGTAAAATATTAATCTTCAGTTAGCAGTGGGTAAAATTGATGGAAATTTGGAAGTGAAAGAAATAGTTCATATTTTATTAAATTTATAATAGAGAATTTATTACTGGTTTTGAAAGTTATTGCTTCTAGAAACTTATATCAAAGCTTTATTTATGCTTATATAATTGAATTTTTGCATTTCAACTGAGGACAGCAGTTCAAGAAATAAAAAATCATCACATATAAGGCTATTTAAGTATAAGAATTATTATTGCTCTTCATGATAGTTATAAGTATAAATCTTAGCCTAAAAATTAAAAGTGATTGAAATAACAAATTTTCGTCCAAAAGTTACGCCTGAATGCTTGCTCAAGTGAGCTTCGACTATGCAAAGTCTTTATAAGCTCCATATATAAATTAATGGAGCACGAAGAAACAGTTGACGTTGTAGCTTCAGGAGCCTCAGAAACATATCCAAGTCAAGTTGGATCACTCAAGAAGGGTGGATACTGTGTTCTCAGAGGCCATCCAGTCAAAATCATGGAAATTGCAACAGCCAAAGTTGGAAAGCATGGATCAGCCAAAGCCAAAATTACAGGAATCGATGTTTTCACTGCAAATAAAT
The DNA here is from genome assembly GCA_949751825.1 of Blepharisma undulans. Taxonomy (NCBI): domain Eukaryota; phylum Ciliophora; class Heterotrichea; order Heterotrichida; family Blepharismidae; genus Blepharisma; species Blepharisma undulans. The sequence continues at coordinate 8,467 of CATKHM010001273.1, read as the reverse complement.
ACGAAGAAATTCATCCAACTTCCCACAACATTGACGTTCCAAATATTTCAAGAATTGACTATACACTGGTTGATATTGCAAGAGATGGATTTGTTTCATTGATGGATGAGCAAGGAAACACAAAAGAAGACTTAAAACTTCCAGAAGATGAAGAAGGAGCAAAGATTCGTGATTTGTTTGAAAATGGAGCTACAGTTTCAGTTACTGTTATGAAAGCTATGGGCCAAGAGAGAATTATGGCTGGTAAAGAAATCTAAGCAAATAATACATATGATCTCCAACTGAGTCTTAATTGGTTTAATCAATATGTGTATGTTTATAAGTGATTAGTTAGATTTATAATTAAATTTGAAATCAATTTTTTCGTTTATTAACTTTGATTCATATATTTTTTTGCAAGAACGAAAATGATTCCTGCAGATACATTTAAAATGCATGCACCTATAAGTCTTATTTATATGATTATAGTTATATAATAAATGGAGCAGTCAAAAGCACTGGCTAAGCATTCCAAATTGATAAAAGACAATGATATCAAGCCAATCATTATAAATATATGTTATATATTTTTGGAAGTTATCACAATTGGAGCTTTTATAGGGTATACTATTAATTCAATTTACAAGGATCCAAAATCTCTTCTCAAACAATGAGGTATACATTACTTAACAGGACCAAAATGGTATATGGAAAGCTGCTTTGTATTTATGTGAATCTTTAAATCAATATCAGTTATTTATATTTTGTCAAAAGCATCCAAGCTATCAGAAGAATTTTTATGAGCATTAAGAGACATTGGAATTACAATTGCGTTTCTTTTGGAATACTATATTTCTTTGGAAATCTATTATCTTTCAAATAATTCTTTCAAGTTGTCAGGGCACACACTAGCTTTAAGCACAATAACTTGTATGATCATGATTGAATGCGAAAGAAATGTAAATCTCACAAATAACGATATTTTTAGGATTATTGGTAAATTCATGCTAATATTTCATTGCTATATTTTATCCTGAACTAGTTTCGCTTATCATACGTATCTTGAGCTTTTTTCAGGACTGATTACTGGAATTTCGACAGTATGGCTGCTCCATTTGCTTGTTAATAAGCTAATAAAATAATATTAACTTAAACAAAACAATATATAAAGATTTTATAATTGATATATAAGCGAATCCATATTAATATCAGCCTTCTTATTTGTTAGAATATAAAAAGAATAAATGCAAGAAGATGAAAATGCATCAATTAACAAAGATAACAATTTATCAAGCTCCTTCGATAAGCCCTTATCAACAGACTTAAAATCTCCTCCTTTCCCTCTGATGAGCTTCTTAATGGTAATTTTTTTTGCTATTTGCAGCATTGCATCAATGCTGAGTGGATTCTATGTAAAAAACTCTTATAGAAGTATATCAAAAGCAGTACCCCTTTGGCTTCTAGGTGGATTTTTCTTTTTACTTTTCCTTACAGCTTCTTTATGCTACGCATCAAAAATTCAGCGTCGGCAAAAAAGGGGAGTTGAAATTTATGCGAAAGTCAGCACTGATGAAGCTAATAATTAATTTCAAATATATTTACTACCTAATTAAGCTTTGTAATCAAACAATTGATTATGAGGAATAAGATAATTAGATTTTCACTTTATGATATATAGTTTTTAAATTTCTCTTCGGCTAGCAAACTCGACAAGGTATTTTGGCAGCACTTGAGCAGATGTAAAAAATACTTGAATGTCATCATAATGAGTGCCAGGACTTCTACAGAGATGAGAATGATGTGTAGCTCTCATCAATTCTTCAGGGCTGTTTACTTTATTGCCATTTTTACCAGGCAGTGCTTTGCATATCATCATTCAATTGGTTTCTTTTGCATAATTAAGTGAAAAATCAGGAGTAGTTGCTGTGTACACACCATATCCATGCACGGTGCCATTAGTTACGTTAAATCCAGGATCAATTCCACCAATTTTGAACCCTCCTCTGCATATTTTTTCATAGTTTTCATACTTTGAAGCATGAAATACATATTTTTCTTTGCTTCAATCTTCACCTGCTTTTTTCCCTTCATCTATTAATTGTTTTCTTTTTTGTTCAAATATCTCTTCAAGCTTTGGACTTACTACTAATTTTACTGATTTTACCAGAATATCATCCTGCTTAATAAACTGGTCAAACGAGTATTTTGCATTTATATATTCTTCTTCGTTTATTGTCCTGGGATAGCCATGCTTGGGAGGAGCAAGATCCACAAAAATATCGTCTGTGTTCAGGACATCTCTTTGATTATAGCAAGAAGTTCCATCATGAGCTGCCTTAGTGCATCTGTTGCAAATAATGATTCCACAGTGCTTGCAATTTTCTTTAAATTTGTGCACGTCAAGTTCCAATCTATGACAGCATTGAGGATTTGGGCACAACGATAAACGCAAGTTTGGGATTGTAAGTTTGGTCCATACAAGCTGAATAAGGTTTTCTTCAGGCTCTAAAAGCTTTTTTATAGCATCATGAAATAGCTTCCTGTTGCAGCCTGTGACGAGACATTTAAATTTTTCTCTGTGATTTTCTACTTCTTCGGCAATATATTCAGAGACACAAGAGAAGCAGAGCTTATGGGCATTTAAACAAGCTGTTTCACATGGAAACTCCTTTAATCCGCATTTGGCACATTGGTCATATAAATCTGTTTTGGTTTCTTCTTCGTTTGCAGTCGGAACACTCGAGAGCTGTTTAAGGACATCCTCACTTAGTATATATCTAATGTATTCCAATTGAAGATTCTGATCAAAAAGTTGTGAACGTGGGATATGCTGATGTGTGCAAGTAATGCACTCAAATCTTTGATTGAAACCTTTTTTCTGTATAAGAGGCATTAGATAACATCTCAGACATCCAATGCATGAAGTATGTTTTCTTGAGCACATAAAGGATCAGTAGAGTTCGTTTCTGGAAAATTCGCTATTCACTCCTTGGTAAAGATAGAAATGTGAAGAGCACCGTATTTTATTTGTTGGAGTTATAGTCACTGGAACTCGAAAGCGGATGATATCAGTTATTACTCGCTGTATTGACGTATAATCTTTTTGGTTTACGCATTCTTGAAGCTCAGCGGCTAATGTCTCTCTACTTATCATATTAATTTTTGTAGCATTATGAAATTAATTGAAATTATAACTGGATGGTGTGATATGAAAAAGTTATTTCATTTATATTAGGACCTACTCAGTTTAATACATTTTTATAAGAAATAAAGAATAAATTTTCTTAAAAGATATTCATCATTCTCAGTATTGATCCCAAGAAATCTTCCTTATAGTGAGTGAATCATCTTATTTTATAATATTCCAAGATTAATTACATTTAATAAAATTTTGTTCAGAATTCGTCATATTTTCTCTCCTCTATGATTAGTATTATTCCTTCAATAACCCAGTATGGACAACTCCCATGTTATCAACCTCACAGAGCCTTTGCATGAGTCCATCAGCAGCTTTGATTTTCTTGGCAAAAAAATCAGAATTCTCACTTTGAACTGTTTTTTGCGTCCTCCACCTATAAAAAACAATAAATGCGACTATAAAGACGAGAGAGCAAGATTCATAATCGAAAATGTCCTCAGCAACTATGACATTATTTGTTTTCAAGAGGTTTTTGGGGCTTTAAGCAGCCGGAAAAGTAGAATAATTAAAGAAGCTGTAAAGCTGGGATTTATTTACTACGAACAAGCACCAGCCCCTGGATTTTGAAGCACTCAGTTCATTGACGGAGGACTAGTCATCCTCAGTAGGTTTCCTATAGTAAGGACAGATTTTCAAGCCTTCAAGAACGGAGTTGTGCCAGATCTTTTTTCAATGAAAGGAATACTGTATTGCAAACTGGAAATTCATGGAGAGGCAGTTCATTTATTCACAGCTCACCTTCAAGCTTCCTATCCAACTACAAATCAAAGAACATTTCTATACTACAGACAAGTGAGAAGGCACCAAATGAAAATCATGGAGGAATTTATCACGAAAAATTCCAAAGCAAAAGAATTGACTTTGGTTTTAGGTGATATGAACGTTGATGGGAAAGAAAGGCAAAAAAAGCCTTTATTTGATAATATTGAATGCCAGGATGACTATGAAGTACTTGTAAGCCACTTATGTGGAGGAAATTTGGGAAATATTTTGGATGTTGTTAGGAGTAAGTATGGGTATTCACCAGCTACTTATGGGGTGAAATTGCCTAATGGAGAACCTGAGGAAACTGTTTTATCACATAGAAACGAAAATACAAGGGATACTTCGATTGATCACATTTTTGCTATGAATTTGAATGAGTCGGTATGATCTATTTAGAAATTTGCAATTGAAAATAGTGACACTCGTGTCGAGCCATTTTATGTTAAAGGGATGCCATTTAACAGAGTTAGTGATCATTATGGAGTACAGACGTCATTTTATTTGAAATCTGCGTAATTAATTAAGTTTTCTTTGCCAAAAAGACTATAAATGCTAAATTATTTTGTATGGATAGTGCAACTTATGCTTGCTTATTACAAAGTTCAATCTTTAATAATTACTGAGCCCTTAATCCATCATTCAATAAATATAATAGTGCATACTGCATATGAATCTTTTTAGTTTATAATTTTTATTAAGGTTTGAAATATTTTTGCAAAAAATGGCTCTCAGCTCAATTAGTAGAGCCTTTGCTCCAAACCCTAAAATTGAAAAAGACGACCTAATGGATTATTTGCACTGGGTGAAGCAAGTTTTAGGATTATTTTTTGGAGTTATTGTTGGAAGCATGAAATATACAGGGTTTCCAGTAATCGTGATTTTTGCTATTGTTTTAAGTGCGATTTCTCTGTTTTATGCTTGGAAAGTTATAGGTACTGAAGAAATTGAGGCTTGGGATATTGTTTCTGAAGCATTTGGGCCAGGGTTTTTCAGTTTTTTACTTGCATGGATATTAGGGTACACATTTCTCTAGGGTTTAAGATTATTAAATAACTTTTAAAAGTTGAATTATTATAAACAATCCTGTGAATTATTGAATTCTTATTACTTTAAAGTATTTCAAATCAAAAATACTTTTATGGGTAAAGGATTGCTTAAATTTCCTTTCTCAGCAATTATATTATTTAATTATTATTCCTTCTTATATTCGCTTAGATATAATTCTTCAAGTTGTCAAATTTGATTTACTTATAAGCTCCTTTCATCTTAGATTTCTCTTCAAAATCATTTTTCCAACATTTCTATGAGTTAATAGCTATTTCCTCCAATAATTTAATAATAGAAACTGAGATTAAATGCTTTAATATTGAGTTTTCGTGGTAAAATAATGAAATATGAAGCAAACGCTTTACTAATAAAAATTATTTTTGAGTTTATAATTGCTTCTTTTAAATGAATTATTTCTTGATATTTATCTAGCCATATAAATAGCTGGCTTATTAGATTAGCAAAGGTGATTGCTAATGGTCCTAATCTCAAGATAATAATGCCATAAAAAAATGGAATTTATAAATAAAAATAATTTGATTAATTTCCGAATTATTGGTACGGCATAATTTCAAATTAGATTACTCAACTGAAGCTATCTTTAAACCCAATATAAATTTAGTGTCACTTATATTTATATTTTTGACCTTAAAATTTATTTGAATTTCTAAGTTTCATTTCTATTTCTATATTACTTGAACTTAAATCTTTCTGTAACTTCAAATTTTCTAATAGTTTCTTCAGATAAAAGCATAATTTTGTATTTTTTATATCAAGCAAAAACCAAAAAGTTTTATTACTCCATTTATGTCCGCTAATAAATTAAAGCCTTTTTGGCTACGTAACCAATAATTATTATCTAAAGCTTAATTCTTTGTTTTTCAGCAAAAGCTTATAGCTTTAATATAATATTATTACTTTATCAATAAATTATAATCTTTTTATCGAACATTATATTTAAGTATCAATATTTATAACTTTCAGCATATAAGAATCCAAATCTATGAATATATCAGACATGGTTTTGTTTTAAAATGTTTTGAAATTTAAAATCTTCATTGGAATAACCATATTCTCACCAGTAAAATTCAAACATAATAAAATTGATCTATTTGAGTCTCAAAAGACTTAAAATCAATTTTGGTAACTGCAAACAAAAATGAACAAATTATATAAAATCGTTGGATACAATGATATCTTATCACTTTTCAGGACTATCTCTAAAATCATTTTTTTGTGACTTATAGCAAAAAGTCTTGATAATTCTTCCCTTTTAATAATTTGGTTGCTAAAAAGCCTTTCCTCACCATTTCTTTTACGAAAATTCGGGCAAACTTCGAGACCATATATAATCATAAATGAAAAGCGAGTGCAGTCTATCCCAAAAGCAGCCTGAAAGGATTCCAAATGTCTTTTCAGGGATGTTTTCTCTCTTGCATGAGAGAGAAGAATTAGTTCAAGGCACCGAATGCTTTAAGTTGCCTAATATTTTTCTAGAGGCTCACTCAGATTTACCTGTAAATATTCCATCACTGCCAAGCATTATTATGCCAGAGAATCAAAGGCCGACAAAAATAAATACAGCTTGCCCTCATAAAAACCGAAAACATTATGCGAAGAATATGTGCAATAACTGCTACCATAGACTTGGGAGGGTAAAAGCAGCATGGGCTTGCCCTCATACAGACAGAAAACATTATGCTAAAGGTAAGTGCCAATTCTGTTATATACAGAATTATCATCGTGATAGAGTTTTAAGAGAAGAGGGAGAATTCAAGCTTGAGGACTTTAGCTGTGAGTAATTTCTTAATTGGAAGCTTCAATAAATAATAAAAACTATGTTTTACAAGAGATTTATACAATAATTTGGTTTATTATAAAATAATATATTTAGTTACTGGGCTTAATGACGAAGACCAAGTTTTTTGCAACACTTTTAAAAAAAATTTAAGATAGTCTGGTATATATTCTTATTTATATATTTTTCTCCTGATGGAAGCAACCCAAAACACATAATAGTTCTCTCTCTTTTAACAGTTTCAATCCTAAGTCATCTTTACCACTTTATGCATAAAATCTTAAAATGCCAATAAATTTTTAAGTATATAAAAATTCTAGAATGATTAATATGCAAATTGATAAAAAATTCAATTATGATTCTTTAAAAGTCTAATTTTAGAGGCGTTAATTCAATTTCATTTTTTTGGAAGCTTCAGAAATATCTATTGATGATATGCAATCTATAATTAATTTTCTATGAGCTGCAGGAAGATTTAAATTCTCAAGATCCCTTTCATTCAAGGTTAAAAAATCATCCATTGAAATTCTTTCATCTTCAAAAAGCTTTATATAATTTTCTAATCCTATGCTACTCAGAAGCTCTCCTATGCTTTGTGATTTTGCTTCTAAAGTTTTAATCTCTTTTTGAAATAATTTTCTTTGCACCGGCTTTGGTCTATCTTCATCAATTGTTAAATCAATTACTTCATTCACTTTTGGCCTTGGAGATGATGGATAAAAGTCTTTGATGAATTTATTTTCATTCCGTTTGAAGCCCACAGCAATTTTCTCTCTTGTTTTGATTTTGGCTATTTTTGCAGCTTCTTCATCGTTACTAAATTTACTTATGGACGTTTGTTTAGAATTTTGTCCTTCAAAGCCGGTATCAATTTTGATAGAATTTCCACTCACTTGGACTTTTCAAAATTCAGTTTTATCGATGTGTTCTAATTCTAAATATGCACCATCATATATATTCTTTTCTGATAAAATTGATGTAAATCGATTTTTAACTGGAGTTTTAGCGGGAGATTTTAAAATAAGCCTGTTTAATAAAGGTGTGTCTTGGATATAGCCTTTATTTTCTTTTGAAACGATCAAAGCCATAGCGCGAGACAATGCCTCTTCATCTGAATCATAAGCAGATAATCCACTCTGGATATCATGCTCAACACCGTCTTTTAATTTTCCGTATCTAATATGATTCATCGAGCCTTCATTAGAAATTTCCCAAAACTTATGATTTGATTGATGAACTAAATATCTTTTCTCATTAAGGCTAAAATTTGCGGGTTCCATATTTTATATTGTTGCAGCTCTTAATATAAATCTGATCTTGGGATTGTATTCTTATTAATTAGAATTATATTTCAAAAGGCAAAATCTTAATAGTTTGGGCAATTAGCCTTAATTGCTTTATATCTCAAAATTGCTATTTTAATCATGGCTTTTATCAATCTTATTTTTCTCATAAAGTATTATGTTCTCTTACCCTTAATATTCTTTGCTATAGATTTTCAACTTAAAAGTTACTTTTTTCCCAAATATAAAATTTTGTCTTACCATTCTCAAATATATCAAAATATCAGATTCAATAAATATGCCTAGATTCTTTCTCATAGCTTTACTTCTAGGTATCACCTATTCTTTTGAAGTCGTGATTCCTATGCAAGTCGAGCAATGCTTCTACGAAGACCT
>CATKHM010001272.1:0-10370 GCA_949751825.1 Blepharisma undulans | reverse complement strand
CTAAATAGGAGTTTCCGATTTCTATTATATTAACTGATGGTACTGTGCCTTGCTGAGTTGTTATATATATACTTTTTGATACTTTTACTGATGTACTCAAAGGATTCAGAGTAGTTTTGGTCAGAGTAAGGGTAAAATTATAAGTTATCCCTGACGAAAGCGAATTTCCAACAATTTTCATAAGAGAACTGGATTTATCCAAAATAAAACTTGAACAATCTACACCATTATTAGTGCACAATCACTGAAACGCAAACGTCGATTTTCCATCAGGATCGTAAGAACTGCTAGCATCAATTAATAAATCTTGATTCACACCTATCGGTCCATCAGTTCGGTTAAATAAAATAACAGGATCAGACACGTCTGTTTGCAATGTTAAGCTTTCTGATCCTTCACTCAGATAGACCAAATCTTTTGCACGAAATATAAAAGTGATATTAGATGATGCAGGAAGCACTTTTGGAGGAATAATCAACACATATTGAGAAGTCTGGTTGCCTCTCAAAGATACTTCGTCTACACTTGTGACGTTATTAGTGATTGATCCTATACTCCAAGTGACACTGATACTGTTTGAGATGGTGCAGGCTTTTATTGATGAAATAGCTATTGAGTATGATTTCAACCTTGAAATATATGTAGATGCAAGATTATCGAAATTTATTGTCAAATTTTGAGAAGAAGACATGCTTATAGATTGAGAAATAGAATAATCGTTCCCAAAGTTGTTTATCGCAGAAAAAGTCACTGATAAAACGCTGTCAATAAGAGAACTTTGAGGGATGGTGATGTCGCTATAAGTACTGCTATACTGAGTGGAATAGCCAGATATTGTAGAACTAGCTGGATTTGAAGAAAATGTTCACTTATATTGCTCATATGGTAAATCACTTCCAAGAGTTGCAGACAATTTTAAAGTTTCACAGAGAATTGCGAGGGTTTTGGGAGCTGTAAATTTAAAACTTGGAGTTGGGATTGGGCTTGGGAGAGATACTGGCACTGAAAAACTGCTTGAAGATTTTCCACAAACCAAACCAGAATTTTTCAATAGTCCCGGCAAAAATGATACATTTTCTTTGGAAAATGTATAGCCTTTTCCAAGAGAAATTGTTAAACTGCTGAAATCTGTTGCATAAGAGCATGAATATCCTGGCCCAAAACTTTGCAAGGTTTGAGCATCAAATAAAGAAGAACATGCAGGTGATAAATCTGCTTTTGCGGCAAAAATAAATTGGATTTGTGAATAATTGTTAATAAAAGAAGCAGATACATCTGCTTGATTCAAAAAATTTGCACATGGTATACAGGTAAATGAACTCACTCAATAGCCTTGGTTGCACACGCACTGATCATTTGAATCTTTACCTGCATTTGCAATACAATAACTGCATTCGTTTGGGCCAAATCCTGTGCATATCAAGCACAAAGAATCATCACAAATATTGCATGTTCCACCTCTAATACATCCATTGGGGCACGAATCGCAAACATTATAAGAGCTCAAGTCATAATCTCAATAGCTAGATAAATCACAAGATCATAAGCAAGCATAGCCAAGCCCTGCTCCGCATAAAAGATCATTTAAATAGCTCGAAAAGTCACTGATTGGGCTATTTCATATAGTGAATGTTCTAATAAACCCTGTGAAGCCAGAATTGCTGCTTTTTCCAATCATTAGGTTGGATGATGTAAGATCTCTGAATACTTGGTTTTGAAAAGGAGAAGAATTGGAAATCCCGTTGAGATAAATTGCTATAATGGTTATGCCGGAGGAATATTCAAAAGTAACTGACAAGTAGCGTCAGCCACTAGCTGTGGAAATTGGTAATAAATTTTGATAATTCTTTGCTCTGGTTGGGTTTTCCAAAAAATATGCAATTATACCCGCAGAGTATCAAGCTAAAAATTGAGTTTGCTTTTCTAGTCAATCGCCATCCTTGACTACGTAAATTCATGCTCCAATTGAAAAACTGTGTGAAAGCAAGATCGGAGTTGAAGACAACAAGTATGTATCCCCATTAAAATATAATCCTCGCTGATATGCAGGGATTGGGTCAACTGATTCTGGGCTATTAAAATGATAAAACGATGCTGAACTAGTTCCTGTTGTAAAAATATCGTATTCCCCTTGAAATTCTGTCGAGAAATCCATATTTATAACCAAAGTTGATACTTCCGAGCAAGAAGGTCCAAATCCATAAGGGCATCCATTTAAACAGACAGTTCCAACCAGTTGATAATCTGGCAGGCAAGCATTGCATTCAAAATACGCATTTCCTAAGCATGAAGAGCACAACAAATCACAGAATTCACAAGTTTCTGAAGAAGAAACTCAGAAAGAGTCAGAATGACAGGTGCAGCCTCCATTGCCATCTGGATCTGCGTTTGTAATGCAGGTTAAGCATGAATTTAATCCTGTAAACTCTGTGCATGTCGCACATTCTTTATTATTGCATAATCTGCTTGTCTCTGAGTTCCTACAGCCTTGGCTCGAACCTGCTTTACAATCAGCACAAGCTAAGCCATCAAAGTATTTGGATATTGGACAGTCATTTGGGCAGCTTAAATCAGACGGGCAGTATGTGCAGCCATTTGAGCAGTCAATTGATATAAAATCATCTAATGCATGACTATATGATGTATAAACATTAATATTTCACATAAATCCTGTAAACCCAGATTGATAGTGCCCAATATAAACATCTTCTGGTTGGTTGTCCAAAGGGTAAAGAGAATTATCTGGAGTTGACATAAGTGTTGCAAGATTTCCATTAATATAAGCAGTTATTAATGTTATTCCATTAGTGTCAATTGAAGAGGTGAATGATAGAAAGACCCAACCAGAATTGAGTATATCTGTATCTGCGACATTTGTAAGAATTGATGTAGAATCTGAGAGAGCAAGAGAAAAATGTGGAAAGCCTGTTTCCATAATATCTATATCTCATATTGTTCCTGATGAATATTTTCCTATGATAAGTCCAAAGTCTATAGGTAGTATTCATATAGAAATAGTAAATAAAGGGGGAAGCAAAAACCCATTTTTTAGATATTTGTCTGGCAAAAAATAGTAGCCCCTCAAATAAGCAGGGAAAGGATCATTAGCATCATAATTTGGATATGGACTTTCTTCAGAGCCAACTTTTCATCATGAAAGGACATCAAGCACAATGCTATTTGAAAATTGAAGACTCACTATTACTGAAGTAGTAAGATCGCAGCTCCTTATAGCTGAATTTTGAATATAACCTTCCGGACAATAGGAGAGGCACATAAAGTTATTATAAAAATAATAGCCGCCAAGACAGCTCGTACATTGGTAGAATCCATTTCCAGTACAAGTTTGACATCCAACAGAACATTTTATGCAAGAGAGGCCATCATTTGATAGTTGGGAATAAGAGTCACATGCGCAGTTATTCCCGTCAAGTAAGGCATTCGTGACACAAGTTGTGCATTTATTTGGCCCAAAGCCAGTACATTTAGAGCATAATTTATTATCGCAAAGGTTGCAATCAGACACTCTAACACATCCATTAGTACAAGCATTGCAAGAAACATAATATCCCATATCTTCCAAAATTGATATATCGCATGCTCACAAGCAAGAAGCTCCTTGCCCAGATCCACAAAATGAAAAAGCACTCATAATTGCGGAAAACGAAGAAATTGGGACATTTCAGAGTTGAAAATAATAGATAAACCCAAGGAATCCAGAACTATCACTTTTTCCAATTTGCAGATTGGTCGCTATTTGGTCTCTAAAAATTTGATAATTAAATGTGTATGACCCAGCCGAATTTCCATTAATATAGAATGTAAGTATTGAGAGATTTGATTGATAAGCAACACTAAATGAAAAATAAGTTCAACCAGTGAATGATTGTGTTTGAGGCAAACTGTTCTGTGCTGTTGCTTGTTGCGTGGTTTCAGTCGTTAATGTAACCGTTCCTGTTGATGCTACAATAAGCCTTGGTAGCTTTTGAAGCAGATCTCCATTAGTAACTACATAAATCCAAAAGCCCATAGAAAAACTGTGAGAAATATAAACAGAAGTTGATGACATAAGATACATATTCCCATTAAAATAAAGTCCTCTTTTATAGGCAGGAATAGGATCACAAGCCTCAGGCGCAGCAAATGGCCAATAAGTACTGCTCGTTGTTCCTGTTATAAAGATTCCGTAATTGCTAAAATCAGTATCAAATAATACATCAATTACTGGATTGGAGACTGAAGAGCAGCCAGATCCATAACCATATGGGCAATCATTTAAACATATATTTCCTACAAGTGTTTTTCCATAAATGCAAGTAGTGCAATCAAAACTAAAACCTTGCATGTATACAGAACAAAAAGAATCGCAAGGATCACAAGTCGCTGCTAATGAATCCCAAAATGTGCCAGTAATGCATTGGCAGCCTCCATAAGCATCAAGTTGTGCGTTTGTAATGCAAGTTGTGCATGCCCCTGAAAAAGAAGAGCATACACTACACTGTTTTGTTTTGCAAAGCCCACATGCATCTGAATATCTGCATCCCTTCGTGCAAGTTCCCATGCAATTGCTGCAAGAAGATCCATCATAAAAATTTGAAACCGAGCAAAGATCAAAGCAATTATGATCAGCAGGGCATTTATTGCATGGTGAAGTGCAGCCCGTGGTTATATAATCTTGAGAATAATAATTTTCAGTGTTATAAAGATAAAAATTATATATAAATCCAGTAAAGCCATTACTTTTAGTTGCCTTTGTTCCAATACAAAAAGTTACACCTGAGGAACCTAAATCTTCGAAAAATGAATAGCTTGAAGATGTAGAACTTATATCCAGTGCTGAGTTTATATAAGAGCTTATTGTATATGTCCCGCTTGAATTTATTTTTCCTGTAAATGAAATAAAGTTTCAATTCCCTGAAAGTAAGCTGCTAGATGAGGTTGCATATATTGGAGAGTTATCACCTAAGATGAGAGAATGATTAAGCTTCAATCCACTCAACAACTCAAGACAGAATAATTCATTTGAACCCACTTGTTTAGAAATAATTGTGCCAGATGCTTGCGCATTTATCCAAATAGAAAGAGAATAATATGGAGCAATTACATATCCATTATCACCATGCACATAGGTAGTGCCTGTAAAATAATAGCCTCTAAGATATGCTGGATATGGATCGTTTGAGTCATAATTAGGATATTTATTTGTAGAATCGATTCCTACTACCATACCGATGTCGTCAAATTTTCCAAGTTCTATTTTATCATAAAAAGTGATGTTAAACTCAAGTGTATCACGATATAAGCATTCGTTATATTGACCGTTTCCATAGTATCCTTGAGGGCAATTCAGAATGCAGGGGCTGACGGAGCTTGGGAATTTATAATAGCCTGAATTACAAGAAGTGCATGAAGTATAAGTTGAGTCGGTACAAGAAGAGCATCTAGAATAGCAAGCAGAGCATGAATTTTGACTGGTCAGATAAAATCCAGAATTGCATTTGCATTGAGATCCAGAAGCATTAGAAATGCACGCAGTGCAAGAAGATGGTGAAAATGAAGAGCATTTTACACATGAATCGTTTTCACAGATGTTGCAAGATATTTGCCGAGTGCAACCATTTGTGCATGAGGAACATGGATAGAAAGTTGAAATGCCATCATAATAATGATCAAAATCACAGTCCCATAAAATTGATACTAAACCTCCTGTTAATGTGCTAATACTAGTGTAAGAAGAAAAGTTACTCACAGCTACTTGCCATAACACAAAGTAAGCAGCAAATCCTTTAAAGTTTGTTGGGCCTTTTCCAATGTATAACGCTCCTGAAGGTAGTCTAAATACCAAATTTTGTACTGATGATGATGTTCCTGCTACATTATTAAGATATGGTGTAACAGTGGTGGCTTGATTAGCAAATCCAACTGCATAAGAAATCAAATTTCATGTGTTTAAGACAATAGAACGAGAATTAACATTGGTTGCAACTGCTCCGTCTCATCTCTCTAAGGTAAAACTCATCGATCCACTAGAGTCAATATAAAAGTTTAATGAATTATGGCTGATTATTGTCCCACTGATTGGATAAACCCACATGGCTATGCTTCAAGTATACGAAAGATTAATAGTGCCGCTCAAATATTGGCCAGAGTAAAAATAAAGGCCACGGTTTTTAGCTGGAAGTGGATCAACTGTTTCTGGAGAATTTCAATAGTTATAGCTTGAAGGATCCGTCCCTGCTATTCAAGCTGTCCCATAGGTTCCAGCAAACGGACCTGTGAAATCAGCTGTTAAAACTGCTGAGGAATTAGGTGTAAGATTATCAAGTCCATACGGAATTGTGTATAAGCAAACTCCTTGAAGTAGATAATATCCGTTGTTGCAAGCAGTGCTTGACCAAGTTTGAGTGCAAGTTGTTGCTAAATAATCACAGCATCCCGGAAGCTTACCTGTAGTACATGAAGTGCACATCGATAATGAGTATCCAGAGCAAGAACTGCAATCAGGTGAATAGCAATAACTGCAATCGGAGCCTCTAACACACCAAGGCCAATCAGAGCAGATCGAGCCGCAGCTTTGGCAAGACCCAAGTCAATATTGATTATAAGCGCATTCAATCTTGTTTGGCATTGTCATAAAGTATTGAGTAATATCAGACCTTGCCTGAAGCCAATAAATAAACCCCGTAAATGTAGATGTTCCTGCAATTGCAGATCCAAGTGTTCACACATATGAAAGTGAAGGTTTGAACCTTACTTCTGTGCCTGTAAATGTTTGTTCTCCAGCATTTGCTTTATCAATAAAATAAGAAATTGTTGCTTCATCACAGGTAATTTGATTTAGAATAATTGAAGTTTGATGCCAGGATTCTGTATAACGTGTAGTTGCAGTCGAACTGATTGTTATTTCGTATCCACTTGAATCATAAACAAAAGCACTGAGTCTATATGCTTGGTCAGCTCATATTCTTAAAAATTGAAGTGAATCGACATAAACATTAAGAATTTCTCCAGCAGAATAAGTTTTAATTCAAAAGTTTAATGTAAAATAAAGACTTGGAATATGATTTTGGTTGCTCACTGCGCTTGAAGTCTTAGAAAAATAGAATCCACGCTCAAGAGTTGGAAGAGGAGCTAATTGATTTGCCGAAATATATGAATCGCTGTTTGGGTTTATAAACTTCTCAGCAGAATTAGAAGAACTTGAAATAGATGTTAAAGTCAAATCTTGAATTCCTCAAAAGTCTAGTGTAAATAATATTGCATCACTTCCAGTAGGCACTGCACACACAGCTATACCTGAGGAATCAGTTGTGCTGGAGAATAATGAAGGGCATCCATCCAAGCAGACTTTCGAATCAGTCAAGTAAAATCCTGAATTGCATGATAATACATTGTTTGTGATAATCAAGCTATTATACGGGCAGGAGGCTGATAGTGTTAACAAAACCTTGGCGAAATAAATCAAAATCGACGTCATTTATAATTTTAATAATTTTTGATTGCATCATCAGGATTCAGCTTAAACTTATCATAAACAGATGCTTCTATAGCTGCTATATACCACAAATAAATAGCTTTTATCGTTCTTATAGGCGAAGTTTATATAGGTAAATGGCTCCACGCTTTAATTAGCTCTCTTCAAAACAGTTAAGATATAAAGGACAATGGAATTGGATAGACTTCAAGATAAGAAGGAAGATCCTTATCAGAGTATGTTCATCTGGATAAATGGCCCAACAATTCTTTTGGATGTTTGTTGAAAGCAAGAAGATTGGCTCAAGCTATGAAAAAGCAGCAATTTTTCTGAAATTTCAAATAACTTGTTAGTAACTCATCAAGGAAGATATACAGAAGTTTAAGGCACGAAATCTTATTATCTCAGTTTTATCGAGTCTTATAGTATTAGTGCCAGAAAGAGATCGAATATCAAACAAGAAAAGTCTCTTTGTAATACAGATATCATATGATCAAAACCTGATTTTAATCTTATTAATTTATTCTTCTCGCAGGAAAAGAAACTAATTTAAATTAAGCCAAAGCACTTTGCTTTGTCTTTTAGATATGATGAAATTATTATTTATTAAATCCACCTCCTATTGATAAGCTAGCAAGTTTGCTCTTCTAGAAGGAAGAGCTTTCATAATCTTTATATTAATTAAAATCTAAGGATACCAATAGTTTATGATTTATGTGTGATTACTTTGCTATTTTACTAGTATCTCTTCAATATGTAAAAAATGAACTTGAAATCCTCACGATTTAATCTGTGACTAAAAGATAATCATTAAAAAGAAAAAAATAATTTTTCGATTTCATTTTTAGCAAATAAATGATTCCAATTCTCGCAATTGCTCTTCTATGGAGAGTATCTGCTAATTGCTCGCAGGAATGCTCTTCTGGTGCAGATATTTGTGCAGGTTGCTTAAAAGATAAAAAGATGCTGGTGAAAGTTCTAATCGGCTCTTATGAAAAAATAGATTTCGTGTGTGAAAAGACCGAAATTAAATGTGAAAAAATTATTAGTTCTGAAGAGATGAGCGGATATTTTATCAGCATATATAAAAATTTTCAAAACCATTTAGCAGCATTCGATGATTTTTGCAGTTTATGAAATCAATCTGAATGCTTCAAAGTTCACTTTCATATGATAGCCAATTATCAGCATATAATTATCAAAGACAGATTAAATGAAAAATCACTCAATATAAGTTTTTTATCATCAGATACTATAAAAATTAGTCTTTTGAAATATTCTGAAATTGATACCGCAGCTGATGAAAAAAATTGTATCGTTTTGAATACAGATCAAAAATTCTTTCAGCATGGAATGCTGATAAACTTTGGTGACAAAGAAGAAAGCTATACAATATGACTGATTGGAATATTATTGGAAAAACAATTTAAGGGATTCATTGATGTTAAAAGAATATCAGATGATTCCAGCTCTAAATATATTATTGATTGTTTGGAAAATCCCAAGCCAGAAAACTGCAATCAATGTGATGAAACGTGCCCAACTTGATCGCTTCCAAATTATTGCAAAAAACAACCAAAGAGATACTTGAGCTCTTGCACTTTCCCCTGTGCCTCTTGCTGGAACTCAAACACAGCTAGCTGCATAACTTGTGTTTCCCCTTACTATTACTTTTCTGGATACTGCTATACAAATTGCCCAGCAGGCACAGTAGCTTCAACAAATGATTATAATTCAAACTTTTGTAAAGAAATCTCCGTTTATAACGATAGACTTGATTTTCATCAAGCTGAAACTCTACCAAGTCAATATACATTAGGCAGCATATCTACAGGCTCATTACCAACTTGATGAAGTGAGCGCGGATGGTATTTTGATGGGACTGGCTACATAAAAAGCACTTCAGCATACAGTTTATTTTTCTCTATTTCGTTTTTTATCCATCCTGAAGATTCTCATAATTCCACCTATACCAATGTAATTAATTATATTTTCAGTGCCTCATCCAACTCATCTTTAGAGTGGGGACTGTATGCCCAATGATTTAATTTAGGAAAATTTTATTTTAAAGTCATAGAGAACTATACCCCAGTTTTATGGCCTACCATAAATCCAACACAAAGCAACCAATCCTGGGCTTATTATTACATCACTTTTGAGCAGTTGAGCAATTATACCGGGCTTACAAGAATTTACAGAGATCGTGTTTTAATTGGCAAGGCAGTTGCGATTTCAGATCCTTGGAGTTTTCATAAAAATTTCAACAATGACAAATTTATTGGAGCTAATCCAAATACAAATAATTATGGGTTTAAAGGATTTATGTATCATTTCCATTCCTTCCACTACGGTGGCGAGAAAGGTATTCAAGATATGGAGGCACTTTTATCTGCTCAATGCTCTCAAGCCCATTCAGTTGCACAATGCTCTTCATGCCCTCACTGAACTTTAAACTGTATTAATGACTGCAGACACGACTTGGTTTACAATAATGGGCGCTGTGTATCATCTTGCAACAATTGTGGATCAAGCTGTCTTCATGGAACTTCAACAACAAGTAATTGTGTCGGATGCAATGTTTATGACTATGGTACCTTTCAAGGAGGAAATTATTGTTCAACTTGCAATGGATTCGATTCTTGCTCTTCTTGCCCAAGCAAAATGGTCTTGGATTTGGGACAATGCAATTACCCACTCTTTTGGGACGATTGCCATTGGTATAATGTTAACACAGATTGTGCCTGCACTTGAGTACTTGTTAAAAATGTATGCTGGGTTTGGTGTCCAACGGGGACCTATTACAGTTCAGGAAAATGCCTTTTGCAAAATGGCTATACAGAAAACGGACCTGTTTTTGCCTTGTATCTTGACAAAATTGAGGGAACTCCTGTGGATA
>CATKHM010001271.1:0-10371 GCA_949751825.1 Blepharisma undulans | reverse complement strand
ACGAAAAGTTGCAACTCTTTTGAAAAATAATTATGGATTTAATAAGTTTTATAAAAATATGCATCTTACTGCATTTTTATTTACTCAACTGAGTGGAGAAGAGTGTTAATTTTAATTTTCCAGGGAACTTGATGGTTTATTAAGAAATTATCGAGCTAATTACTATTAGCCTTTAATAGCATTAAAGTTATTTTTTTTTATCATAGAAAACTCTAAAGTCAGTAATTAATAAAGTCTCACAATTTAAAATTTATCACATATTACCAAGCAATATTCTAAATACAAATAAGATAGACTTTTATGAATTCTCATTGCGATTTTCTCCAAGTGGAAATAAGTAATCAAAAGAATTTACAATTTTCATTTTTAATTCTTCTGTGCTTCTCTTTAATCCTTTTTTATTTTTTTTAACATTAATAGTAGGGAAGATAATTTCAAAAATTTGAATTTTCTTTGATTTTCTTCTCAATTAATCTATGATTTTTCCGTGAATTTTCATTTCTTTACAATATTTTTAAAAATATTTCCATTTTTTTAATCTTATTAAATTATCAATAAAATATAATTTTCTAATTTAATTTATTCATAAACATTACTTGGCTGTTTTCTGAAATCCTTTTTGTATATTTTAGAAGTGCTTTTGGGAGTGGCATCGTCAAGACATCATGCAAATAAATTCCTATTTCTTCCTCTGTTCATTTGTCCTTAATCGAAAAGAGCAAATTAAGCCTATCTTGAAAATTATATGATAATTTTGTTGCAGGCAAATACCTTATGGTAAGTTTTGAATTTAGAAATCTATTTATTGCAATTCCTTGCAATATTTGAGAAAGCGAAAAATTTGTTATCATTCTTCTAGGGATAAGCAAGTCTGTGGTTTTGAAAAAAGCTTCTTCAAACTCATTCGCGTAATAATCAGGGGTTTGGAGAAAGAGCTCCATTGCACATAGCTGATAAATTTTTAAAATATCAGGCTCCCAATATGTATTAACATTTCCCACTGTGCATAATAAAGCTTCAACAATTTGATGAGGAATCCCTCGAAGCTCGTTAGCTGTAGCTATATCCATGACTGACATTGTTTCCCAATCGTATTTCATGACCAAATATAGCACGATTTTCAAAGTCTCAACTCTGAATTCTTCATCAAAAATTCTCATGCACCCTTCTCACTCAAAGCTTGATATTTTTTCTAAATAATCTTTTATTTCTTTAGGGCTTGCTTGGACTTTTTCAACGATTTCTTCAAAGCTATAAACATTAGTTTTTTCTAATTTTTGATTACTTTGATCATTAAATGTATAAGGAGATTCTTCAAGCAATGCCAACACTTGATGCAATGGAGGAATGATTTTTTCACAAGTAAGAACAGAATGAGCTTCTTTTTCTATTGTGTCATTAGATACTAGCATTAATAAATTCGATGTTTCGCTTGATCTCAAAACATAAGACGATGATGATCCACATATAATGGCTTCATCAGACTGCTGTCCTTTAATTCATAAAATTTTGCCAGACTCTATTTCTTGCAAAAGATCTTCAGGTAGATCAAGAATCATTAGATCATCATTGTTTTTGGATAATTGAGTAGAGTAATGAATATCAATTCCCTCCATTTTATGAGAAGGAGGTAATTTTACTAGGTGATTTTTTAATAGTAAAATGAAGCTGAAATATTTTTAAATAATTTGCAATAATTTACTCATAATGATAGTGAACATGGAAGCTCTTTCTTATGTGAAGCCCAAATCCCTAGTCTGCTACCTCTGTGGCAGAGAATTCGGGACAGCTTCTCTTGGAATTCATCAAAAAACTTGTATGAAGCTATGAGAAGAGCGTGAAAAATTGAAACCACCTAAAGAAAGGCGTCCATTACCGGAGCCTCCAGCTGTAATTCCTTCAGGAAATACACCCAGGGACTTAGCAATTCACAACGAAATCGCTTATGAGTCGTTTAAAAGCAAAGCAATGATCCAGTGTCCTTACTGTGAGAGAAAATTTTTAGAAGAGAGATTTCAAGTACATCAAAAAAGTTGTACAGCAGAAAACCCATGCAAACCTTTGAGAAATTCAATGCTTTTTAAAAAACTCACAATGTCTGAAAGCATAGATGATTATGAGTTTTTTGAAAGAAGATCATTAACACCTGCAGCTTTAACGAATCCATTTTTAGAGCCATATTCTCCTTTTACACCAAAAGCAGCTCCAAAGCCAAATTTTGCAGCAGAATTGAATGAAGATTTTGAAAGAGATTTAGAAAAATTGTGCAGTGAACTTCATCCTATCACTGAAGAAAAATTTGAACACAAAAATATAGAAAAACGATGTGAAAATCCTACAGAAAAAAATGAAAAATATGCAGGGTCTCCCAGAGGAGGCAATATCACAGAAGAAATAAGAACAATGCAATCAGCTAGAAGTACACCTATGCTAACCAAAAAGAAAAGTCTCAATATAATCGTCGTTGAATGTCCGATTTGTAATAGAAAATTCGACCCAAGAATGATTGATAAGCATATTGCAAAATGCAAAATAATCGAAGAAAGAAACCAAAGTCCTATAAAGCAAGTTCCTGTATTAAAACAGTCAGAAAAAATACTGAAAAAAAGTTTAACTATTTCTTCGAAATATATGAATTCAAAATATGAGAGCAGTCCAAGACAAGGGAATTATCATCATGAAATTCAGCCTCCTGCTGCGAAAAAAGAAAAATTATTTTGTCATATATGTGGAGAAAGATATCTTCCGAATGCAAATTATTGTGCTTATTGCGGAATCAAAAAAGTTGATTAATCATTTAATGATAGACCCATAAGCTAAAAATAGTTGTTAATAATCTTATATTTAATCAAATAGATAATTTATGTAATAGCAATTATTTTAATCGGCTGATGATATTATCAGCTAATAGCATAAACTTACTTATTAGCAAACTTTGATTAATTAAATTTACTAATTCAGCCCCCATGCTATTAACCTAGTTCTTTCTAAAATATGGGAATCTTTGATTCATAATTTGAAATTAAAATGTCTAACAGCACAACAAGTTCATCTGATTCCGAAATTGACGACTGTGTGACCCCTCTACCAAACCCTTGTGCATCTACACGCAAAAGACCCCGATCCTCCCACGACTTTTTCGATTTATTAGTATGTCCGATATGCTACGATTATTTCAAGCCACCTGTCATAAATTGCATAAAAGGGCACTCCTTTTGTTCAGCCTGCGTGGAAAAATCAGAAAGACTTGCAGGCGATTCAAAGTGTCCTATATGCAGAGGAGCAATAAGCAAGACTTCAAGAAATCATCTGATTGAGGATGAATTGGATAAAGTCACAGTTGGGTGTGTTTGGCATAGCCATGGATGCAAGAAAAGAGTCTCACTCAGTACAAGGCAAAGTCATGAGGCAGAATGTGATTATTGCCCTGATACCGTTATTTGCTACTTTTCTGAAGATTCAAGTGATCTTTGCAAATGAAGAGGAAATCCTTTGCAACTTCCAAAACACTTGAGTGATTATCATGGACTTGATCCGATAGAAAGAGGCAGGCTTGTAAAATTCTTATGGAATCCTCCGAGGCCTGATTGCAATCGAACTAGACATAGAATATTACGAATTACTTATCCTTCTCTTGGAAATGATAAAACAAATTTCATGCTGGAGCATGTATATCATTCTGAGCATAAAGTTCTTTTATTCTTAATAAGAACTTTGAGCCCAGATGTAAAATTGCAATACAAAATTCACATACTCAACCGAAATGATGAAAATAATAAATTGACTTTTGAAGCAAAAACTGTTGATTTTAACGAATATGGGCTTCTAACTGACTACCCAAAAATCGACAAAACAAAGTGCTTTGCTGTAAATTATGACACATTATACGACTATTGTTTCAAAAACCAAGACGACAACTTAATTTATTTTTCGTTTCACATTGAATTTATAGGAGCAGGAACAGAAGGAGTCGACTATTAATCAAAATTACACTTATAATATATCTAAATATTTAATCTAGTTAATTATTGACCCGAATAAAGCTGCGCAATAACATCTACGTATTTCTTCTTTGCTTGAAATCTCATAAGTTTTTGCGTAGGTGTCAACAAGTCATCAGTTGTCCAAGCTACTGGCTCCAGTGCAATAGCTTTTACTTGTTCATATCCAAATAATCCAGCCTCTTTTCCATACTTATCCATATCTTTCAAAATATCTGTTTTTAGCTTAGGATTTGCACAAATTTCTTCAAAAGTTGCTTCAGGACCAAACCCGTTCTCACCTGCCCATGTTTTTCTTATATAGTGCTCATCAGGGACCACAATAGCAATTAAAGTTGCTTGTAGAGAATCTCCGTATACAAAGATTTGGTTGACATAATGTGATTTTGTATAAGCCAATTCAATTTTTTCAGCTGAAACATATTCACCTTGGGCAAGCTTGAAAAAGTTCTTTTTTCTGTCAATAAGTTTTATTGCGCCTGAGTGAGGAAGTCTGACACCGATATCACCTGTATGTAGCCATCCATCAGAATCTAAAGCTTCTGCAGTTAATTCAGGACTTTTATAGTATCCTAAGAAAACAGGGCCACCTTTTAAGCAAATTTCACCTCTTGGTGTCCATTCTCCATTTTCATTGCGGTCAGTGCTTAAATATTCCATGTCTGGGACATCTACAAGCTTAATTTGTAAAGTGGTGATTGGCCCACCTACATGTCCAGTTTCTGGGTCATTATGTCTAGTAATGAATGAGCCTGCACATGTTTCAGTTTGACCGTATGCTTCTAAGATTGGGCATGAAAAGACGATTCTTAAGAAATTTAGGACATCTGGTGCTATAGGTGCTGAGCCGGTAGCCATGAGTTTGACTCTTCCTCCAAGGACTTGAGCGGCTTTTCCGAAGACAATTTTGTCCCATACAAAATTAGTCAGTTTTCCTTGAGTTTCCCAATAATGCTTTTTCACCTTAAATGCTCTATCAACCAAAGCTTTTTTCGCTGGTGGCAATGAATTAAACTGTTGCTGAATTGCATCATAAAATCTATTCCAAAGTCTAGGAACTGACACAAAAATCGTTGGCCTCAGTGCCGCTAAGTCATCTTTCAGCTTCATGACATCTCCTTGATAAAACCCAATCGAGCATCCCATAATGATCATATAATTTTCCACAAATCTCTCCAGCATATGTGCAAGTGGCAAATATGACAAATAAACCTCATCAGGAATAAAAGTAATTCCCCAATTAATTACCCCAGAAATGGTAGAAACCAAATTATTATGGGTAATTAATGCACCTTTAGGTCTCCCAGTGGTTCCACTTGTATAGCAAATTGTATATAAAGAATCTGCAGTTGGAGGGTGTTCTTCTCCCTGAGGTGCCAAACGTGCAATTTCAGTCAAACTGTAAAATGCAAGGCCAAGACCTGCAGCTTCTGCTTTGAGTTCTTCGCTGATTTCTTCGAAAACTGCCACAATTTGAAGGTTTTGGATTAATCCTTGTTTTCTGAATTTAATAATGCTTTCTGCTTGTTTTAGTGGGCATGATAGAGCTTTCATGTTGGTTTGGCCTAAGATGAAATCAAGGCTGTCTCCTTGTAAAGTGTCGTAGAGAGGGACTGATATGATTGATTGAGACATACAAGCAATGTCATTGATAACCCATTCTTCTCTGTTTCTGGAATAAATGCCTAAAAATGAGTTTCCTTCTTCGTCTTTTGTGGTGATTCCTAAGGAATGATAGCCATATCCAAGACTTAAGGCAAATTGGGAGATTTCTCCATAGGTTTTCCATTGGTAGTCTCCTACAGTGCCGTCTGGATTTCTAGCTCGGGTGCCAAGAAAGCTTTTTGAGCCATGGCGTTCAGCAGAAGCTTTGAATGCTTCGTATAAGGTGGTAGCGCCATTGAAACACTTATAAGAAATATCTGGGACAGGTTCTGGGTAGCCAAATGGTGGGGATTGGCCAGGTAATTCCAAACCTACAGGAGCTGTATAATTGAAGGTTGGCTTTGTTGAATGTGCACCCATATTTATATTCCACAATGAATTATGATTAATAAAGCTGCAAATCAAAGCTTATTAATGAAATTCGACAATTGTGCTCAATATCTATTCATAAAATAATTCTTTGATATAAATACAACTAAAATGAGGCGAAAAGGGCAAATAATGAGCATTTGATTTTTTATTTGAAATTTTTGTTTCAAGCTAATTATAATACTACATATTATGATTAGTATATTTTTAGCTAAAATTGATAAATAAATACAAATTAGCTGAATTTTTTTATTCAAATTGAAGAAAAAGTTAAATTATTAGAAAGATGTTTATCATAAGAGATTATAATTTTTGTATTCTCGATTAAGGCGAATGATCATATAAATGAACCTTTTAAGCAAAAATCTTCAATAATTTTGCCAAATCGGTCTAATGTTTAATTTATAAATTGCATTTTTAGAGCAAAATTTATAGAATCTTTTCTATTTCAACCATATTTTAAACTATAAAAAATTCTTGCAGAATTATAAATCTGCTTTGATAATTCGCCAAAATTCATAAAATACAATAATTTAAGATTTAGCATGCTTAGTGAAGATTAAAAGCTTATCAACTCTAAGTCTTGATAACTTATTAAAAGTTCAAGAAAATCCATTTCTTATTAGTATATTAATTGTGTGAATAACGATTCAAAGCTCCTATTGAGTCCTATTTGTTACTGAATTTAGCCAATTTCATCTTTAATTTTATTAATTTAATAAACAAGTAAATTAAAATCAAGAATCAAAGAAAAATAAAGCTCGAGGTAATTGAATTTTGAGAATTAAATTTATAAGGGCTAATTTATTATATCTTCTTCTAATTTAGATTTTACATTATAATTAATTTTACCCTCCATATAAGACTTTAATCAATTTAAAATGAAAATATTTATCTGATTCTTATAAAATATTGAAATTTCATTCTGAAACAAAATTTCTTAGCAATTCTTCATTAAAAACATAATTTTATAATTTAATTAAGCATATTGTTTATTATATGTCCAATATTAATTATCATAAGGCAAAATCAAACAGCAAGCTTCAAGAAAATAGAAATTTTTTATTAATTGATGCTCAATCACGTAAAGATATATCAAATTTCATTACAGGAATCAAAAAGAGAAAATGCTATCACATTAGCAGGACATTATATAAAATTGATTGAAAATTGTTTGTTGATCCTTTCCCGAACATCGATCGAATATATTTGATTCTAATAAATCCAAAAAATGAAATACCCATAAAGCCACTGTACAAATCTACAAATAAATTATGGAGAATTATATGTTGTGAATTGAATTTATATGAGAACCTTCATGGATGAGATAAGTTCATAATTATTTATGAAAAATTCATTATACATTTCCTTGGAATAAATGACTATAAACGAATGAAGAAATGCACTTTAATTTTTATAGCGATTTCTGAGCACTTTGAAATATATACAAATAATTATATGGATGTTTTGAATCTTGTAATTACTGGGTATGAAAGTGTTGATGAAGAAATCATAAAAAAATCAATAAATTCATTGAAACTAATTAAAAATCAAAAATCAAAGCATGATATTAATATTGGGAATCTGGAACTTTCGATAATTACATGATCTTTAATGATTGGAGAGCAAAAATATGAAGAAAATATTGTAAGTTTATTGGAGATAGATTGAGATATAGATATAATTTGATATGAGACAATTGAGAAGCTAATTTGAAAGCTGTTCAAAGATGAGAAATATGAGTTGGCATTATTATTGGATAAAAAGCTTGAAAAAGCGTATGATATAGAAATTACAAAATTTAAAGATTCTATAAAAATACATTAAAATTGCTTCTAATTCATATAAATCTAATTGCTATTAAAAAACCTTTAAATATCTGGCTTTATCTTTATCGTGATGCTATTATATTTGGACTTCAAATCAGCAAGCTAATTTATCATGGAAATCATAGAAGATTGTTAAGATTCTATAAATAATTAAACGACATTTTTCTAATATCTCTCCTTTAACTGGCAAAATATTCTTATAGGAATATTCATTATTCATCATAAATAAGCTAGATTTATAACTTAGAAAAATCTAACCTTAATTAATCTTATAACCATTCAGTTCTTTATAGCCATCTGAATTTTTATTATTGGTTCTTTTTAAGCTGCAGATAAATCGCAAAATTTATATTTTCCCAGAGATCTTAGTTCTTGGATCAATTATGCCTAGCAATGAACTCAAAAACATATGATTCAATTATTTAATAAAGAAAATTTCAATTATATCAAAAGAATATGACCTGTTGCTATATCAGCAAAAAACTATCTGCTGCATGATAATTTTTTTGGCAATAATTATCCCAATATCAAGATAATTGCAATATACATTACTAAGCAAGATGACTGTTTTGATTAGACTGAAATGCTGTTTATTAGGCTAAGCCTAATAAATATAT
This sequence comes from Blepharisma undulans, assembly GCA_949751825.1. Classification (NCBI taxonomy): domain Eukaryota; phylum Ciliophora; class Heterotrichea; order Heterotrichida; family Blepharismidae; genus Blepharisma; species Blepharisma undulans. The sequence goes on along the minus strand of CATKHM010001271.1, from coordinate 1,890 downwards.
AAATTGGTTTATTTATTGACATTAACTCTATTTTATAATTAGCACATATTATAACAGATTTTGTAAATGCATTTTTTATTTTTTTAATATTGATATAGCTTAATTACCTAGAGCAGCCAATTGGTAGGCATCCACTTTGTTGATATTTTTGAAAAATATTCTTGTTATCTGATATCTCACTTTTAGTTGCTTCCAAATTCAGCATCGAAAAATCAAAGTTTTTCAATTGATTTATGAATCCCTTATTTGGATTGACAATTCTTCTTTTGGATCTCACCTCATGAATTGCCTTTTTTAATGGGCATTTTTTCATAGCCATAATATAAGCTATTACAATAGTAGCACTTCTTGAAACTCCTTGGTAGCAATGAACTAACACTTTTTCACCTGATAAAAGAGCCTTATTGATAAATTTGATGGCATCAAAAAAATGGCATGCAATATTTTCAGATTCCACATCATTAATTCGAATTCGATGATATCTAAAACCTTCAAACTCAGGCACTGGCTCCCCATAAAGCACCTTGACAATATTTAAAATTCCATGCTTTTTAAGCTCATCTTGATCCCTCGCTGCAAATCGACTACCTAAATATAAATTAGGCAATATTTCGTCCATATAAGGTACAAATTGTGTTGCTGAAAATACACCCTTTTTGATTTCTCCTGACTCAGTTTTCAACAAAAATTCCCCAACAGGCTCATCATTTTTAAAATTTCCTCTATATATACCTATATTTGGGATTCTAACTTCTCCAAAACCTTCTCTTTTGTGGTTAATATAATTTCCTTTAAACACCCATCCATTCTTATATCTAAATGTTCCTTTTCCATGATAATATCCATTGCAAAAATTTCCCACATATTTCCCACCATTTGCAAATTGCATGAACCCTTTGCCATTTATTTCTGAATCTAAAAAATATCCATAATAAAATTTTTCTGGGTCTGAGTAGGTACCAACTCCTTGCAGGCTTCCTTGGAAGAATTTTCCTTGATAATGAAATTGATTTTCATGTATGAGATGCCCATCTCCATTAAATTGAAAATTCTTAAATTCGCCTTCGTAAAATTGCATGGGGGCTATAAGAATTCCTTTGCCTTCTATTTTGCCATTCACTCAGTCTCCTATATATATTTGATTATTGTGGTAAATACACCGACCTTTTCCATGTAGTCGACCTTCATACCAATTTCCTTCCAAAACTGCGAAACATGCTTGCGAACCCTCAAAAAATTGAACTGATAGACCTTTTCCATGTGGAATTTTGATTCATTTGTCTCTCCATAATAAAATTCAGCTTCATTCAGTTTGAAAAGCCCATATAATTCTGCTGGCATAAGCTCAGAATAATTGAAGAACATCCCGTTCTCTTCTAAAGCTTGATAAATGTTTTCGCTAATATATTCACTGAAATAAGTCTTGAAAGCTTTGAAGTCAATTAAGATCATAATTTATATATGTGAAAGATCTTCTGAGATTAAAATGAAAGATTGATAAAACCATTTAAAAATTAATATGTATTTTGTTTCAAGAGCTCGCATTATCAGCATTAAATTAAAAATCCTAATTAAATAAATTATATGCCTAAAAAAACTCTTGCTCCTCTATTATTTTTGTATCTAAATTGAACTTATAATATTTCTCAGGTGGAGAGGTTGCGATATAAATTGATCCTTTATTATATGAACAATATATTTGCCAAATATCTGTGCTCCTGATAGGAGAGGGCCCTATTCGTGTTCACATGTTCTCATTTTCTAAATAACTTTCATAAATGTTCCCACCACATTCAATTAAATAAAATCTGTTTGATTTTATTAAAATTTTTCTTATGTCGGACGAAAACGGGCATTTAATTGAAGTAAAGGAGTTGCGATCAATTGAAT
>CATKHM010001270.1:0-10372 GCA_949751825.1 Blepharisma undulans | reverse complement strand
GACTTTCATATATTTTATGAAGCTTAGCAATGTTCGGATGATCAAGCTGCCTCATAATTTCTATTTCGCGAATGGTCTGCTCAAAATTATTTTTGCTATTTTGGACGATGCTTTTACTTATGGATTTTGCTGCATACAATTTTTTAGTATCTAAATCTTTCGCTAAATAAACAGCTGCGAAACTCCCATTACCAATTTGTTTAAGAAACTGGTAATCATTTTCTATGTCAGTCATGATCCCTGCATATGATAAATGGCCAAGCCACTTATCAAGGTCTTCTGACGACTTAGTATAAAAATATTTACAAGAAACTCCACTAGAAACCCTAAAACCATATTTTCTAGGATTTCCTTCTTCTATATAAGGCTCAATTACTTTCCAGCTCAAATTTGAGTATTTAATGATGTCACTTGAGTGCTGGAAGTAAATAATCTTTTTACTGGTTAAATAATAATTGTTTTCACAAAGGCTACCTGAAGGACTTATTCGGCTGATTTGTCCATAATATACAATTTCACCAAAATCTTCACAGTCTGAGCTTTTAATAGAAGTCCAGAAATGGCTCTCTTTGAGAGTTTCCGCCTGTGAAAAAATTGATGTAGGCATTTAATTTTTATAAAATGTTCAATGGAGTAGAATAAATTCTTATCATTGGTATTGAAATTTAAAAACTGTTGCATGAAAAGAGTTAATAAATATTATGAGAAATCTGCTTAAAAATTCCAATTTCATAAACATTTATTTGAATTATTTTCTTGAATATCTAATAAATTGAAAAATTAATAAAATAGGACATTTTATGAAGGATGAACTGCTCCTCTCAAAATATATTCTTTTCTGATAAAAAAATTATTGAATAATCCTTAAAGAGTAATCAACTGAAATAAATAGCAACTAAAAATGGTTGACGTTTAAACAATGAATAATCAAATCTCTTAAAATGTTTTTTATTGGCTAATGTTTGCATTTATACACAAGATTTCTTATCAGATTTTTATTAATGGCATTCTCATTCCAAACTAATTCTGAATTAAGAAATTTTTGGAATGCCCAGTCAAATTGGTATGCAAGCTCAGTGGAAGTTATGTCGACTTCTCTTTATCAATGCTTAATTCCAGTCCTAAAGCTATCAAATGCTCATAAAGTGTGCGAAGTCGCATGTGGAACTGGAAATGGAATCCCAATATTGCTTAACCATCTCCCTTCTGATGCAGAAATTTGGGCAAGTGATATAAGCGACGAAATGATAGCAAAAGTGAATCAACGGCAATTGCCTAGAGCTCATACTATACAAGCATCAAACGATGCTTTGCCTTATGAAGACAACTTCTTTGACAGATATGTTGCGAATCTCTCGTTAATGCTAGTTCCTGATGCAAGTGCAATGCTAAGAGAAGCTTATCGTGTATTATCGCCTGGAGGAACTGCAGTCTTTTCTGTGTGGGGAAGACCAGAAAACTCTACAGCTCTTGGATATCTTGAACAAGTTTGCAGAGAAGTTATTGGGGAGAATTTTGCGAAAAAAAGATCTAATTTTTACTTAAATAATGTTCAGGAAACAATGAGAATGGCAACTGAGGCTGGATTTCAAAACCTTCATTACTTTTATACAGCTTCTCCAATGGGGCCAATTGGAATTGATGAATCAATCCAGTATTATTTGGATACTCCACATTTAGCTGGAATCAGGAAGCAAAGCGAAGAGAATTACAACAGAATTGTGGAAAGGTTGAGAGAAATTATAATTGAGATGGATAGAAGAAATGAAATCTTAATGTTTGAGGTCGTTGTTATCGTGGCTCATAAGTAATAATCATTTTGATTAATAAAGGTAATTGAAATTTGGATATATTATTGAAATTTTAAAATAAGTGAAAAATTAGCTGGGCTATAAAAATCAGAAATTGGTTAAAATAATAGTAATTTATACTATTGAGCATATTTTAAAGATATTTTTTAATTGTGCTAATAATTTTTTCTGGACTTGAAGGTTTCACCAAACATTCAACCATTCCACATTCAAAGCAAGCATTTTGATCTTCCTCAAGTGTATAGGCTGTATATCCAACTATATATGGCAATTCATTGATATCACCACACTGAAATAATGAGTTGATTCTTTTAGTCGCTTCAAACCCATCCATTTCAGGCATACTTATATCCATAATTACCACTCGATACATATTGTTTTCCTCGTTTTTCTTAAGAATTTTTTCTATAGAGATCTTTCCATCACTTGCTTCATCAAAAATAATGTTATGTTGAGCTAGTACAGAGCCAAGAACCAAACGATTCAAATCATTATCATCCACTATAAGAATTTGTGAATTTGAATGCTTCTCCATGATAGAATATTTTGGTAAATTTATTGTGCTTGAATTATTTTCACTGGGAATGTCTTGAAAGTATTCATATCTATCACTTGAAATAGGACTTAAAGAGCTTTCAATAGAAAAAATAAAGGTTGATCCTTGACCAAATTTGGATTTTATTTTTAATGGCCTATTTCCCAGCTGTTTAACTAAGTAATTCGAGATGTAAAGCTCCAATCTACATCCATGAAAATTTATGGATGGAGAATTGGAAGATTTAAATTCATCAGAGAGTTTTTGTAAATACTCATTTGTCATTCCAATCCCAGTATCTTGTATTGATATTTTCAGTCTATTGTTTTTATCAAGCCAGCAAGACACTTCAATCCAGCCTTTTATTGTATATTTTAAAGCATTTGAAAGCAGATTTAACAAGACCTGACTTATTCTTAAAGTATCGGTATAAATTATTTGAGGAATATTTTCATCCATCCTCTTGATTAATTTAATATTTTTTTTCTGGCATTGCAAGCTGATAAGGTCACATGAATAATTAATTTGATCTATAATATTGCAAGGCGCTTTTGATATAGTAAATACACCTGCCAGCATTCGGGTAAAATCCAGCAGACCATTAACAATAGAAAACATTAGCTGTGAAGATACCAAAATTGCTTTTAATTTTTCAGAATCATCACTAATTTTGTGATCCCTTGAATTTTGCAGTAAACAATTTGTCAATAAAATAATAGCATTGAGAGGAGTTCTGAGCTCATGAGAAGCAGATCTCAATAGAACTGTTTTAACATTATCATTTGCAATTGAATCTTCTATTTTAATAATTTGGTTCACATTGCTAATTGTAATAAACAAACTAGGCATTCCTCTTCATATAATTTTCTGAACCTTCCACTCTAAGCTTATATTTTTGGTCTTGCTGATTCCAAGTATTTTTTCAGAAAATTCTGGATTATTGAGAGAATATTTGATATCATCCATTATTGAATTTGTGGTTGTAGGATATGCTGGAATTTTTTTATTCTCACAATAAAAACATTTTGATATTGATAAAAGTAAATTTTCTTGATTGCATTCTAATGGTTTTAAAGAATTTTGATTAAAGAACTCGATTTCTTGGTCTTGGGACATAATAATTATCCCATCTGGACAAGTCTCAGTTATAAATTTAAAAGCCTTTTGTGATGCTTCAACCTCTTTGCTGAGAACAAAGTTTTGAAAAGATATTTTATTTCTGTTATAATGCCAAAGATTGCAAGCTATTATTGCTCCAATCGCAAAACTCAGCTCTACTAATTCTATGTGTTTCGTTATAATTATATCAGTAAAAAAACACCATATGAGTATGTTTTTTATCAGTGATAAATTAAATAGGATTTTATTTTTGAGAATTGGGAGTTGAAATCTAGTTGTTAATATAATTGAATAAAGAGCTAAAATTTTAGAATTTCTTGACTTGTAAAATGTCATATAAAAATAAGACCAATTGCATGATTCAGTAAAAAATAATATTATAAAAATTTTTCATTTTACTGTCTTTGTCGCAAAGATTTTTATAAGGATGGTATTGATAAAATGTATGAAAAATATTTCAATAAATAAAAAGTCATAGTCAAAAGACCACTTCAAAATGATCATTAACGATCTTGACAATAGTGATATCCCAAAGAAAGTCCAGCTGTACGCAGATAATAGCTTATATAAGCTTTTTATTTCTTTTTCCTGCCATAATGCCTCTGATGATTTCATTTTTATTATATAAATATGTTGCCCATCATAGAACAATAATCTGATATAATGTGAGATTTACTGAATGATCAGAATTAAGCTAAAATATGTGCAAAAAAAAAATTAGTTGGAATTATAAACTTTGAAAAAGGTGATTGAAAGGCTTTGCAACGCAAGTTTTCGATACAAGACAATAAGATCTTTTGAATTAATTGCTCTAATTATATAGATATTTTTTATTTTAGCATATAAAGATAAAAACATTAAAACGATGTATTTTTGGCAATTACTTAAAAATTCATTAATACTTATTTGTTTTAACGAATTAAGAAAGCATTATTAAACAAAAAGAATTTTTTCAGTATGTGGATTAGTATAGATTAAATATGTCTGATATATCCTTAAAGTTGATGATCAATTGTTTATAAGATGGCAAATTGAAAAAGTTGGATAGTGCTATATCATTGTTCTAGCGTATGAATATCTATCTCTATTCAACAGAAACATAATTTATTAAAACTCAACACTTTATAAGATATAGAGTGCTATATTTCCTTTGTTTTTTATTGAATCTTTTTACATCAGAATTTCATAGTTGCCAATGAAAATATCATAAATGAAAATTTGACGCAAAAAGCATGAAATTAAATTTATTTTCCAATCAAAGAGCCTTAAGTTAGATCAATTTTTTATATCAATGAGAATACCAAAGTACTTAGCCCTAGCTCTATCTTATGCCCCCCATATTTATTGCAATGAAGTAATGAGCATAGGGTAATATGTTATTAAATTTTAATAATCATTAAAACCCATTTGATTAAATAATTTTACATAAATTTTTTGACTGTGCTAATGATTTTTTCTGGTGTTGAAGGTTTTATTAAACACTCTACCATTCCAGATTCAAAGCACGCAGCTAAGTCCTTTTCTGATGTGAATCCTGTGTGTCCAATGATTTTGGGTAAATCTTTTATCGCTCTATCTTTGAAAAGGCTTATTATTGTTCTTGTTGCTTCATATCCGTCAATATCAGGTAGATTGCAATCCATAAGAACTAGTTTATAAGCCTTATTTTTTCTGTCATTTTCAATAACTTTTTCAATCGCACTTTTTCCACAAGCTGCTTCATCATAAGTTATATTATTTTCTAAAAATACAGCTCCAAGTACTAACCTGTTTCATTCATTATCATCAACAATTAGAATTTTAGTGGAAATACTACTATTTTGTGAAGAGTATGGGGACATGTCTATCCCACAAAAGTTCTCATCAATTGAAGAAACATCAAAAGATTCATATTTTCTGGCTATTGGATTTTCTTTTAAAATATCAACTCAAAATGTGAAAATCGACCCTTTTCCTAACAAGGATTTAACCTTGATTGGCTTTTTCCCAAGTAATTTTGCGAATGAATTTGAGATGAAGAGACCCAGACCATATCCTTGAGAATTTAAAGATGGAGAAGCTGATGATTCAAACTCTCTAAAAAGCATTTTTTGATATTCATCTGATATGCCAATACCTGTATCTCCTATAGATATTTTTAATCTCCCCTTTTTATCAATCCAGCAAGCTACTTCAATAGAACCTTTCATTGTGAATTTGAGCGCATTTGTGAGTAAATTGAGTAATATTTGGTTGAGTCTAAAAGGATCAGTATATATTCACTTTGGTATCATTTCATCAATGCGAATAATTAATTGAATGCTTTTTTTCTTGCATTGCATTTGTATGAGGTCTCAAGCCTTATTTACAATTTCTGAAAATTTGCACTCGGTTTTTGATATATTAAATACTCCTGCAACCATTTTGGAAAAATCAAGAAGGTCGTTAACAAGAGACAACATAAGCTGAGAAGACACAGAAATTGCTTTTATTTTTTCATGTTCGATCATAACAGTTTGGCAATTTTCGTTTTCAAAATTATTATTTGTAAAGAATATTATTGGATTCAATAAATTTCTGAGCTCGTGGGAAGTGGATCTGAGAAGTGCCATTTTAGTATTATTGCTTGCAACAGAATTTGCTAATTGCAACATTTGATCTTTATTCTTAATAGTTATGTAGAAATTTGAAGTTGAAAGACATGATGATTTTTGACTTTTCTGATGAGTATCCATCTTTATAGTAGCAAAAAAACGACTTTTGCTGCAATTTAAAAGCTTCATCATCTTTTCATTAGCCAACTCTATTTTTTCATCTTCAGATAGAATTATAATTCCATCTGGAAATGATTCTTCAATACACTTCAGCAATTTTTTAGTGTCTTTTACTTTAAATTTTAGCTTAATTTTATCATTTTGAATTTTCATTCTACGATAGTGCCACATATTGCAAACTATAATGGCTCCCAAGACAAAATTCATCCTCTGAATCACCAGTTGAGAGAATTTTAAGACTGAATTTTCCATCGCACCTCAAAACATGATATTTTTGCAAAGAACTAAATTATACAGGATTTTACTTTTTATGACAGGGAGTTGAAATGTGGTGGTTAATACAATTGAAAAGATAATTACACTCTTTGACCCTTCGCTTTCCATTCAAGAAAGATATAAGCAAAGTAAATTGTAAAATTCTGTGTAAGAAAAAATCACCAAAATCTTTACTTTTAATGAAGAGTTTTTGAAGATTGTTATGATGAGTGTGTTCAGTAATTGTAGTGCCACAATTACTATTTGGACGGTATCAATCTTGTCTGGGCATATGAATAAGATATATGAACCCAAAAAGTATATAGATAGCAATAAGAATATGTGGCTGTGTGTGTCCAATGAGACATAGATGTCGTTTAACTCATTGTTCCATCATGTATTGGTAGAATCTTCCATATTGATTTTATTTATTATCCGATTTTCCAGAAAATTCGATCTATTTTATTAAGAAATTTGCCTTATCAAAGTGAAAAAATTTTAGTTTTATTTGCGCTTGGTATAAATTCTGATTAATTTATTAATTAGCTTAAAAATAATGACATAAGGCTTATGCATGAAGAAAATTGATTCTTATAGAATTATGATTCATTTAAAGAGATTTCGCAATAATCATATTTCAATATTATAAATAATAATTCAAATAATAATATGGAGGTATAATGTCATGAGTGATGCACAACTAGACTCAAATAAAATATTTATAAATGATATCGAAATAAAGGTCATTATATGGCTGATATTAAACTAATTAACAAATATTTTATACTGCTACTGTCTTAGAAAGAAAAGCGTGCATTATTTCGTTTATAATTTTAATTTACCTAATGCATTTTTATTTTATTATTTTTTATTTATTCTAAAAATCTCTTATTAGTCTAAAATCATATCAATTTTATTTTGAATAATATGAATTAAAGTTCTGCTAGCTTCTTTTGCTACTTCAATCTTTGATCTCAAAGACCACTCCTCAAGCAACTTACCATAATTTTGATTGCCGCAACTTAATGAAGATTCGGGGAAAAATATTCCGCCTGCCATACGCTCCATAATGATTCTAAATGCAAGTCCAGTATTGATTTCACTTACGAATTCTTCTACCAATAGATCAAGTAGTTCAATTGGCATAGTTTTTAATCTGAGATGATCCCTCCAATATCTCAATAATTTGCAGCATTTCGATTTTACGCTGTTCAAAGGCTTTTTTTCATATGAGCGATAATGTGCTAAAGCTGAATTTATATCAGTTTCTTGATAAAAAAATATTCTGACATAAATTGTACTGTTTCCTTCACGCTCCTTGGATAATAATATATACGGCAAATCTTTTGGCATATATGGATTTTCGATATTTTCTATCAATTCTGGCTGAAGATTAATATTTACTGTCTTTGCTGGATGAAAAGATTTATAAGGATTTTCGTTAAATTCTTGCCTAGCCTCCAAAGTCCTTTGCCTTAAAATCAATAATTTCATCCATATTCCCTTAATGAAATTATAACTTACATCCCCAATTTTTGAACTTACCTCTGCTACTAAATCTATCTCAATATGATTCCTTCTTATAAAATTCATAATAAAGCTTCCAACAGGATTTAATATGTTGACTCCCTCACATTTTAATTCTTCTTCTATTTCCTTTATTTCTTCAGTTACTATTTGTATATCTACCATATCATCATAGGTTAACTCCAATGATTTTATTTTATTTTCCATGTATTCGTTATAATTTTCCGAAAAACTGGAAATAACTCTATTTGCCCATTTTTCATTTTCTGCGCTGTTCGTTGCTTGGACTGAGTTTTCAACAGCTACTTCCTCCTCTTCTTGTGGCTGAATTTTTTCTTTTTTCATTTCATTTACTGAGATTTCTTTTAAGTTTTCTTTAGAATTTTGGCCATTTAAAGGCAAATTTGAATTATTTTTTTCTCTGAAATTTTGAGCATTTAAAGGCAAATTTGTAATAATGTTCAAGGCGGACTCGGCAGCTCTTAACTTGGCGTCTTGCTTTTTTCTCCCAGTTCCTTTGCTGATGGCTCGGGAATTTTGATAAATAACGCATTCGAATTCTGAGCCTTTAGGCTTGATTTCAAACTGAAACTTTATTTTGTTGTTGATAGCGAGCTCATTCAAGATTGAGATAGGGTTTTTTGTAATTGGGTCCATTAATTAATTATAAGGGCTCCAAATTAATTTCAATTTTTATTAATATTTATGGGGTCACTTCATATAACTCATATGGAATGCTTTCTGATAGCTCAGGATTAGCAAAATCACGCTGAAGAGCATTGATGAGTTCTTGTGAAATGCGTCCTCTTTCTCCATTACCTATAATTACTCCATCCCATTCTAGAATTGGTTTTATTGTGTCAGATATAGATAAAATCATTTCTTCACAAGTTTTGGCTTCATCTATATGTATTCTTCTGTAATCAACTGATGATAATTTTCCTTGTGATAAAAGTTCATTTGCATGTCTTAATATTAATAGATCTTCTCCATCTTGAGCATCATCTTTATTTGAAGCAATCACAACCCTGCCTCCAGGCAGCACAAATCCAATTTTTCATATCGAACTTTCTGCGATATATCCTTCCTGTGTTTTTTGAATCCCCATAAATCCTCCTTTTTCTTTTGATTCTGCTCTAGACAGCGCATTGAACAAATAATTTGTCGATTTCATCAATTCCAAAAATCTCGGATTCAAAGGAATATTAACTGTAAATTCCTTTGGAATGTCTTGATTTTCGTTTATTGCATCCCCTTCAAGAACAATCGCATACAACACTGACATCCCAGGATAAGGCTGAATAAACATGCTTCCTGGCCCTGCAGAAATCCAGTACCGGACCTTGCAAAATCTCAGTCCAGTTGAAGCTACAAGCTGCTTCAATGATGTGCTCATTGCTTCTTTTGATAAAGGTAAATCTATTTTTGCATTGCATGCAGCTCTGATAATTTTGTTTATATGAGATTGTAATAAGAAGACTCGCCCGTTTACAATAGAGAGTGTGTCAAATACAGCATGTCCTCTGTGGACCATGTGATCGTCAATAGGGATTGTCATAAATGCAGGATCTGTAATAATTCCTCCGATCATTGAGTTGTACATGGCTTTAACTTGGAGATGGCTGAGGGTTATGGATCTGTCGAGAGCTTCTAATATAGATTCGCATGAAGAAAGGATCCTTACTGTACTCATAAAATGGAATGTTTTGCATAATTGTTAAGATTAAAATAAATTTAATATTAAATTTATCTATTATGCTTCAAAAACTGAACCTAATTGAGAGAGTATTTATTTGGTAATAAATATTTAAGTCTCGCTTGAATAGCTTTGAATCGAATTGGATTTTCAAATTTCTTTTTATTGGCAGTTATTTTCTATCGTATTATCATGATAATTCGTAAAATTTCAGATCCATTTCTCATAAATAATAACATATTCTGAGGTACTTTACATAAACTCAGATAGAGACTAAGTTTTTAATTTAAACTCATTATTTCTCCAGCCAATTTCAGTATTTAAATTATTTTCACAAATTTCTCACAATTTATTATTTCCAAAAATATTTCTTATTATTTATTTAATCACTAATAAATTCCATAATTATTATCTCGCCACTCTCTCATAAACTTTTTTAAAGAAATGAACAGAAAATATAATTTCTTTTTTGCTTTCCTGCTTTTTAAATCAGACTCCACCAGAAAATCTTTTTCTTATTTTCCTTTCCCCACATCTCTAAGGAAATCTCACAAACTATTTTCATTCTCGACAAGCATTTCACTGGTGGAAAATAAGCCAAATCTTCATAACAGCCCACGTAAATTTGTAATAATAAATGTCAAGCTTAAGCATGTCTGACTTTGAAATTCTAGAT
>CATKHM010001269.1:0-10374 GCA_949751825.1 Blepharisma undulans | reverse complement strand
ATCACAGCCGACCGCATGGAAAATATTTCAGCTTTATGAAGACTTATCATATGGCGCATCATTATAAAGATCCATTTAAAGGCTTTGGAGTTTCCAATCATTTCTGGGATATTGTTTTTGGAACTCTACTCCCAGTCACTTATAGGCCGACGTCATTGGATTAAAATTACCTAATCTTTTTTATTTAGAATAGTTTTAGTAATAATTGTGTATTTTTTAGTTCCCGCTTTTAATTCAAAAAAATAACAAATTTTTAATTATTAGTTATTAATCGTCTCCCAAAAATTCAATTCGGTCCAACTCTTCTTGTGGAGGCTCAACAACAACTTTTTCAACAATTTTTTCAGGCAATTTGCTCTTTGGCATTGGCTGCCTTCCTACTTTTCTTATTTTTGGATTTGCTGATCTTTCCATATATTTCTGCAGCTTATCTTGATTTTTCTTCTTTTCTTTTATTAATGTCTCGTTTCTTGATTTTTCTCTCCTATTTTTTTCCAAATCAATAGCTTTTTTGGTAACATATTCTTCATCAATTTGGTCAAATTCTTTGAAAATTCTTAGATAAACATCAAGCCTATGCTCAACTTCAGTAAGCAGCCCTAAGCAATCTTGCTGCCCTTCATCAGCTTCAAGCCCCAAAACATCTCTTGTAGTTTGCTCTAGTCTCATTAAGACTGGATGCCCAGTTTGTTCATTTCCTATAGTTTTCTGTAATCTCCCTTCCAATTGTATACATCTTTTATCTTTCTCTTCAATAGCTTTTCCAAGCTCTCCTCTCCCTCCATTGAGTTCAGATAATTTATGACCAGAAAGTCTTTCGATATTTTCATATTCATGCTTAGTCTGCTCTAAATTTTGCTCCAGTTCTTGGATATTTTGAATCAAAATTAAATTATGCTCTACATACCCATGAAAAATATCAGTTAGCTGCTCTGAATTCTGGAAATGATTCCCAGCATCTTTTTCGTGTGGCTCCACCTTATCCAAGAACTCTTTATATTTCGTATACTCTTCTAGGCTTTCTTCATGTTTCTGTATTTGTGTCTGTAACTGCTGTATTTCTTCATTCAGATGATTGATATCATGGGTTATATCGATTTTTATTTTATTCAATTTTTTAGCTTCTTTCATAGCATCATGGCTTTGGCGTTTGCATTCATCCCAATATTCATTAAACCGTGTAGTGTCTTCTATAAGCATGTCTTCTGAGTTTTTTAAGCCATATTCTCTTAATAAGGCAAATTGTTCAAGTTTTTTGATTTCTTCTTTTTTGATGTCAATCATCATTTGAAGGAGAAACATTTCACGTTTCTTGTCAATTGTTTTGTGGATGTTTTCACGAGCTCTTACGCGATCTGCGACGAGGGCAGCATGCGCAGCTTCAGCTACAGTTACTTTTTCTTCTGCAGGAGTGGTGCTGATTTCAATTTCTTCAATTTTTCGTAATGCCCCTGCTCGGTTATATTTGAGCCCTTTATCCCAAATTTTCATGTTTCTGGTTTTTGAACGGTCTTCTTTTTCTTTTGCCTTGATTTCACGAATATTTAGGATTTCTTCATCAGGAGGTACTTTGAAAGGATTTTCATGAGTAGTGTCAAACATACTTGACTTGAGCGGAGGCAAAATGCTTTTTGAGTCTTGCAAAGAGTCCATTTTATTCATGTTTACAATCTTAAAGTTTAACTTGGCATTTATTTTGGACTTAATATTTCAGTTTTAATGCTATTTATTGACTATCATTCTATATAGAATTATCGAAAATAAAATTTATTTTTGTCAATTTTTATTTAGGTCACTAAGTAGAGCATGATTAAATTTTGAAAATTTTTTTTTGATGCAGATGCATTTCATTGATTGCTTTGCTTGAAAAATAAAAATAAAAAATTCCTTTATAGATAGATATTTCAATTTTAATAAGTTTCAATGTCTTTATGCATTTTTCTTATAAAATCGATGACCATTTTAAAATACCACATATCCATTATAAAATATTTATGACCATTCTCCGTTGAAGCAAATAAATTAAGATTTTACTTTTTAACTTATCTTATCTAATCTTCCAGCTAAGAAATAATTCTTGAAATAATTAGTCAATGAAAGGAAATTTTTGTCCAGTCTTTCACCCCACAAATGAAGATATGATGGATTTCCAAGCGTATATAGAAAAAGCTGAAGGGCTATCAGAAGGTTTCGGAATGGTAAAAATAGTGCCTCCTGAGGGCTGGAAGGCTAGAAAAAGAGGGTATAAAGATATAAACGTTCAACTAACGAACCCTATCAGTCAGCATGTTCAAGGCTATGCAGGCGTATATAATGTGATTCTCATCACAGAAAAGCCGATGGACTTAAAAACGTACCGTAATTATGCCAATTCAAGAGAAATCAAACAAAAACTCAGTGACGAAGAAATAGAAACACTTGTAATTTTTAAATAGTTTTGGAAGCAAATTCGATATAATTCGCCAATATATGGAGCTGATAGCAATACAGAAACATTATTTGACGAAGACAATGAATGAAATTTATCTAAACTCGACACTACATTATCGTAAATGATATATAGAAAAGGATTATACCCTTATAAGCTTGCTGGAATTAATATGCCATTTATTTATGTAGGCTGCTGAAAAAGTATGTTTTGCTGGCATAAAGAAGACTTAGACCTTTATTCTATAAATTATTTGCACTTTGGGAAGCCTAAATTTTGGTACTGCATTCCATTATCTGAGAATGAAAAATTCGAGCGTTTCTGCAAGTTCCATTTTCATACTGATTACGCAGCTTGTCCAGAGTTTTTAAGACATAAATCCACCCAAGTTTCTCCCAGTGTATTGAGAAAAGCTGGGATAAATGTCCAAAGAATCGTTCATAATCCAGGGGAGTTTGTTGTAATTTTTGCTGGGGCTTACCATATGGGATTTAATTCAGGTTTCAATTGTGCTGAAGCTGTGAATTTTGCGACTCCGAAATGGGTTGATATAGCAGAAAAAGTATCGAGATGCTGCTGCGATCCGGAGACTGTGAAAATTGACATGGAGGAATTTAAGTCGAAATTGGAAGGAAAAGGAAAAAGTTTAACAAAGAAAAAATCAGCACCAAGAAAAAGACAAAAAGTTTCAGACGAATAAAGATACAAATAAGTGTTTTGATTTTAAAATTTTCTTCGTAAAAGCGTTAATCTTTTCATTAGCATTCTAATTTTTGATAAAGCATACATATTGGTGAATAAATAGTAAAAATGCATTTAAAATTGATAATCTTAATATGCACAAGCAATTAGTAATGTTTCTAAAGAATAAATATACCTCTATAATGATAAATTATTAAAATCGAATATAAATGTATTGTTGCATTCCATCGCCAATACCAGAAAACCCTTCACCACAAGCAATCAAACTATTTCGAATTATTCGAACTTTTGTAATTGTTCAGGTTATGCTCGGGATATTTAGTATGTTTGTAGATATATGGTCAGGTTTTCTTTTACTTATAGGGGCAAGTGTTCTTTATATGATTATTTGTTCGAGGAACTGATGCACATGTGTATTTTACATTGTTCTTTGTATGATGGATATAATGACGTGTATTATGCTTGTTGGAGACTATTTTACCAATCATAGTACCATTGAAGGGGAATACGGCATTCTTGTATTCGTGTCAATGGTAAAATTCCCATTCTACACTCTCTCAATATATTATACCTTCTTGTGTTATAGAGAACTCAAAGGTTAGAAATATTTAGGATTATTTATTGAAGTCGTAGAAGGCGGAGGAGCAGGAATTTTAGGAAATCAAGCACCTGCACAAGCATGGCAAAATGCTAGAGATCCCCCTAGGGCTCCAGAACCACAGCCGTTCCAAGGGCAAGGATATAGACTTGGCTAATTCACAATGTAATAGAAATATCATATGATTTTACTTTAATTTCTAAAATGGACCAAGAACAATTAAAAGCAAAACTTGAGATGAGAGAAAATCAGCTCAAGGAAATGGCTTCACATTTGGCTGAACAGATGCACTCAATTAATGTAAAAAGAAGCTATATTACAGAAATGCAAGCAAATATACAGAGATTGGAAAAGAAATTGAATAAAAAAAATAAGCAATTGGAGCAGGAATTGAAAGATAAAGAAATTATTATTGCGAGAATCAAAGGACTGGAAGAAATAGCAGATATATCAAAGGATGCAGCATATTATAAAAGATCAAAAATTCTAACAAAAGAAGAGAAAGATGATACTGCAGATTATTTAGATTACTACGTGAAATTAAGAGACTCACTAGAAGCTAAGGAAAGCTTTGATGATAGGCTCAAAGATTTAGTGGAGTCTGGTGCTGTTGTTAAAAACACAGAATTGGCGAATGAAAAAGAAAATGGTCAGATGACTTAAAAATTGGTAAATAAATGAGGCATAAGCATTCAATTTGATTGTCTTTTATGATTTCTGCAATCATCAACAGTTGCTTATTATTATTAGATGCTGTTCTATCAATTTTATATAAAATTTCAAATTCAATATAATTCTGATAAGAATGAGGAAAATAAAAATGCATATAGTAATTTTCAAGCAAGTAATCGGTCTTATCTATCATTATATTTTTATTTAAAGTCATATACCATTGATTTTAATATCATATTTGTATTTAACCTAATGAAACCATTATGAAATTATTGGTTATAATAAATTATGGAAAGTGGTTGGGTAGCTACAGCTGGGCCTATTCTGGCCAGAGCTCTTGAAGAAATAAAAGAGCTCGCATCCCGAAACGACTGGACGGCCAAAGATCCAGCTGATGGAGTTCAATATTCATCTCGTTCCCACGATGACTGGCCAATGATCAAGGCAGTCGCTGAAATTCATGCCCCACCTGAAGCTATCGTCCAGTTCTTCAGGAACGTAAATAACATCAGTCAATGGAATGACAAGCTTAAAAACGTCCATATTGTCCATGAAAGCGGACCTCTCAAGCTGATTAAGTCCCAAGTCAAGGCAAAATGGCCTATGGATGATCGTGAAACTCTTTACGCCCAAACAGAATTCGTTGAAAACGACGGCAACACTGTTTTTCTTATTGAAAAAAGTGTTGAGTTGCCAGATATCCCAGTTGAGAAAAAACATGTGAGAGCTCACTTGGTTTACAGTGGGTATATTTTGGAAAGATTGGAAGCGAATAGAACCAGAGTTACTTATATTGTACTTTTCAATCCAGAAGCAAGCGTTCCTGGAGCAGCGAAAGAAAAGATGCAAATGTCAAATGCGACTAGAATAGCAGTTGCCAAGAGAACTTTGGGGTAGTTATTTCTAAATAACGATATTCCTATTTATTTCAATTTTAATTATATCAAGCTAGAAATTTAAATATTAATATTGACTTTGCTTGGATTGAAGCAAATAGCACATAAATTCTTGAACTTGTATATAATGCTAAAGAAATTTCTTTGGTGCAAGAGTTTGGTTTTCTATAATATAGCAACTTGATTTATGAGAATTAGCTTTGTTTTGCTTACTCCTATCCTCAGTGATGAACTTAAACAATCCGAAATTTCTTATTATGATGCGTAATTGATAATTGATACAATAAACTGACCTGTAATACTTCCCAAAGATTATTTTCCTTCAATTTTTTTGATCATTAGCATGAAGTAGAGTTAAAAGGAATAAGTAGAGAAATCTAAATGAACATAAAGAAAATTTTAAGGATTTTTCATATAATAAACTCAAATCTTAAATATAAAAATAATTCAAAAATATCTTTAATTTTCAAAGAAATCCACTCCAGCATAAAATTTTTTCGCCAATTTTTCATATTGCTAAAATTAATTTTAGATGCAATTTAACACAAGTTAATTCAATAGAAATTTTAGTATGGTTAACTCGCTTTTAAAAAGCCTTTCAATTCTGCAAGTTTCATGCTCCAAAAATGAGTTAAGCCACTCTTCGCTTATTTCACTTATTGAGAATGTAGAAACAGAACCAATCCCTGAAAATCCTTTCAAAGTTGCAATAAATTTATCATTTCTTGAAGAAATTGCCAATGTTGCTAATAGGTTGTCATCAGAAGATGCAGTCCTTTATAATCACTTGGTAATCATTGAATGTGGGATCCAAGAATTTTTAAGGCACTGAAAAGGGGTCTCAAATATTCAAAATGACTTAAAATCAATTCGACAAAATATCGTTGAAAACTCAAAAATAATCAACTCTCAAATGAAAAGAGTCTCCAGAATTCTCAAAGACTACAGAGACCGTTGTAGGAATTCTTTTTTGGAATACCTCAAATCTCTTGATTTAGATATTCGAAGAATCCTCAAACCTTTAGTCCCTACAAGCGTTGTTTTAGAGCAAGTCAAATTTCCTCTGATAAATGAAAACCCAAGCCTAAGAAGCTCAGTTGCAGCGTCTCAGCCTGAGTCTGCTAGAGAAAGCGTAGCCCAGCAGAGTCCCAGAGACGATTTAGAAACTTTACCAAGCAGCAACCCAGCTGAAAATACAATAGAAAAATTAAATAACCATATTCAGATGCTGGTTGGGACATTGGAAAAGGTGGCCAAAGATTTAATACAGATTGTTGCGGAATCGGATAGGCAGTATTATGAAATGTTAAATAAAGTTGAAATTTATTCAAGGCCTCCAACACCACTTGCAGCACCTTTGCCAGAGTATTTTTGCTTTGATACTGAAGAATCAAAAGAAAATTTAAAACCAGAAAAGCATGTTTTTCCTAGGAAAACAAAAGCCAAATGAAGAGAAAGACTAAAATTATTATACACACAGAATAATATCGACGAAAATACATATGCAAAATTGCTGAAAAAAGTAAACTTGGCTGATGATAGCAATGGGAAAATTGATTTAGGAGAGCTTTTTAAAGACACTGATATCTCAATGGACGTGAAAGAAAATGCTGCATTTTGTTTAGTAAATACTTCAAAAATCCCACAGCAAGACGTATCTCTGATTGATTTAATGCTGATAGAAGAAGACGCTGCTAAATCCATTGGAAATGGCGTTTTATCTGAAAATGTTAAACCTGAACCACCAAAAGAGCCAAAACCCAAAAATCGGCCAGTCCATAAAATCGAAAAACAAGTCATTGAAAATAAGCCAAAGTCTCCAAATCCTTCTTCATTTCTTGACTTTTCTCCTCAAAAGGTCGATAAGGACAGGCTATCGCCTGTCCCAAGAATAAACCAAGTTCGAAAATCTATCCCATCAACCAAGCCTTATTCAAAATTCATCGCCCAGAAGCAGCAAAACGAAAGCTCTTTTAATATTGAGCGCAAAGACGTCAGAGTGCGATCAATAACTCCTGTAGGAAAACCTAAATTTAAATTCGACCGGAAGAAGAGAACGAAGACACCATCAGGCTTTATGCCTTATTCAAATTTGAATAGTTTCAGTATTATACATTAATATTAATGTCTTTATAATATAAACTTCACCTTAGAATTAAAAGCAAAATGATTAATAATTTACTACTACATGATTCTACGTATTTAAAATTATTTTGGGCTTTGGGAATTTAGATAGAAAAATTGAGTTTTGAGATGAAAGACTAAGGATTTAGATTGCTTTACTAATATAAAAGGCAAATCTAAGGATTTTTGCCTAGCTTATGTATTTTTTATAGCTATAAACTGAGGGCCTTTCTATAAATTTTATCAAAATTTATTGACCATATTTTTTAAATTCTATGTGATTCTGCAAATTTTTAGGATATAAATAAATATATGGAGCACAAACAAAGAGTTCATGTAAAGCAGCTTAGCATTCTAACAGAAAGAAACGTTTACTTTGTTATCAAATTTTGTCAATATACCCAAATTAACCAAATTCTCAAAAATAAAAAGGTTAAAATATTCACAAGCATTCTTTTGAATTAAAGTCAAATGGCTTTCTCTATCCAGTAGCAAGATTCCTAAAGCTCGTTAATCCTATTTGCAGATTTAAAAATGCTCCAACAATACCATTTTTTATAGAATCCTCATATGAGCTTTTAATTGAATTCTCATGATCTTGAATTGACTATCAAAGATCTAACCGTTAGACATTCTGATTAATCTTTAACAAAAATCAAAATATGAAGCATGGGGAAGTCGCCTTAAAGCTGCTGCTAAGCAACCCGTCTTTCAAAAGACTTCCAGCAAAAAATCAATTAGACACAACAGTAAGATCATTATTCACATGCAAACGAGGATTTCCCAAAAAGGAATACATCAGGTGTAAACTCATCAGAGGACAGAAAAGACTCATGCGGCAAATGATGCAAGGCAAAATTCCTGAGAAAACTCTGAATCGATTTGACGCCTCGAAACAAATTTGTAGAGACCTTTGAAGCAAGCTTGAGCAATGCATGAAAGAGGCCATTTCTGAAATAGAGGAAAGGGTAAAGACAGAAGCTGGACCGCTGACCGATGGAAAATGCAAAAGGAAAGAAAAAAGTGATGATGCTTGTAAATCTTTTAATGGAAAATTTTGTAATTGATACTTCAGCCATCCAGCTATAAGAAAATTGTACTTCTATTATATAGAGTTATTGTTCTCGGAATTTCAGCCCGAGATATTGAATGCCAAATTTGATTTCAAATGCTGTGAGCAGGATCAGCATGAATTGCTATGCTATCAAAAATGAATGATGATGAAGCAGTATATAAGTACATTCTTGATTGAAGATTTAGGACTTGAGCCTTGAACACCAGAAAATTTGGAAATTCCAAATCTCCCGAATATTTTAGAAGGGAATTTGTTTGAATTAATATCTCAATCTATTGAGCAATCAGTGGAAAATGACAGTCTTGAAAATTTAGATGCTCTTGAGAGGCATAGTGAGCAAGAAATAACAAATGAAGGAGAAAGTGATCTGCAAACACACCAAGATTCTGCCTTCAAATTTTTCAAACAGTCGTAGTTATTCATTATAATGCTATTAGTGCTTTATGAGAGCATTTAAAAGAAAATTATTAATCTTTTTTAAGTTTAATTGACAACTTTCCAGTCATCATTCTAACCAATTCAGGTGACCTTAAAATATCAATCAACTCATAATACAGTTCTTCTTCACTCTCCAAATCTCCTCTCATACGACTCACATAAATTCCAGAACATAGCGTTATAAGTGGCCCTGCATTTTTCATATCGGTAACATAAATATTTTTTGAGCCGCCAGTGACAAAATATCTTAAAAATCTGGCTACTAAGTAAACTACTGATATATAAAAAGTCAAAACCGAAAAATTAAATGTTGCTGGGCTGTAATTATCAGAAATCATGAAAAACTTCAGACCAGATCTCTGTGAGTCTTGCCCTGTGCTGCCTACTTCTCAATAGGAGAGATCTGTTTTATATGTATGAAGTCTAATAATTAAATCTGAGGTAAATCCTTTTACAGAAATAGGCTCAGGAGTTATAAATGTGCCCGCACTTGGAAGCCTGATAATTTTTCCATAAAAATCATCAAACCTAAATTCTGTAGTTTTACCGTTTTCATTGCAAATCATTTCATAAAAAATTAGTGTCTTGTTAAGCAAAGGTGCACGAACGGTTTGTGCAACTCTGGTTTGGCTGTATGGGTATCGTCTATAAAATACTAAGGTCATTTCTATTGATGAACCTTGATAATTTGCTGTGTCATTCAGTGACTTGCAAAGTCTTTCCTTGCATGGAGGCGTAATTTGCCAAAATGTTTCTTGAAATAATGGCAGAGAAATTATTTGCATTCTTTCTATATCACTCGATTGGACCTCTTTTACATCATTAAACTCATAGCTAGTTCATTCCTCTTCAGTAATCAAATGCGATTCATCAAGTGTTTTTGTTGCATAAAGCAAATAAGTCCTATCATCAGTATTGATGCTTACTTCCATATTCATATATCTGATTTCATTGTTTTCTACAATCGGATTTAGGGTGCTAAATATTATTAAAGGTGCCAAAATAACAAGGCAAATTGCAATAATCACAAAAGCTCCATTAAATACTTTTCACATCCAATGAACAGGCTTATCCTTTAAAGGCACTTCATACCATTTGTAAACACATTGTGTTATATAGAGCTGATTATAAATGTCTTCAAATTTAAACCATTGGTAGATGTCCAGATTTGTTTTCGTGAAGGTCCAGTCCATTAATGTTCTTAATTCAAATAAAAATGGCAATACGAGATAAGTTTTGAACATCCGGTATGACCAGATATTTGTACTTCTCATAAGAGGAAATGAGACTTTTCTGAATGTAGGGAGGCCATGCCTAATTTGAAGTGAAACGATCATAAAATAAACAGCATAAATGATATAGAACCATTCAATAAAATCATTGACTTGAAAATCGTTACAGTTATCTGAGTTATTGTCAGGGCAATATACTTTTCCTGTCA
>CATKHM010001268.1:0-10390 GCA_949751825.1 Blepharisma undulans | reverse complement strand
GTCTATTATGGCATAAACAATTATTACATATCCGATACAATGGGGAAATATTTTTGTCTTATTATAACAACAACAATTTTTACTCTCAAAAGAATTTTTTATAATAGGCTTGATATTTTCGATATTTCTTATTATTTAATTTCGTTTTGTTGAACTGTTGGGATAATATACTTGATTAGTTTTTACTATCTCATTTGCTATGTATCAACTAATGATTTTTTTTCAGAAACTTGAAAACAGCTTCAAGAAAACCGTAGAAAAAGTTTTCACATTGAAGATAGATTATGAAAAATATGCAAGGCATATGCTTATCTTCTATTTTTTGCATATTCCATGATAATTTCTCATAATTTAGCTAATAATTTATGAGGAGAATCTTGGGCTTTAAAAGAAATAATGTTTTTGATTGCTACTGGTGGATTGGGAGAAGTTTTGATTTATCCAGAAGATGGAAATTCTGATGACGCTACCCAGCGAATATTAAATTTTTTTTCAGTGTATAGTCAAGTTTGGGCAGTGAGAGGAATTTCAAGAATTTTAATTGCATGATAAAATGCAGTAGCTAAATAATATACTTTTACTTGAATCATATTAAATGAAACAATAACTAATAAGTGCTTTTATCTCACCAGTATCTTTTGAGATTGAGTAAAGAACGAAAAAATACTAAAGATATATCTATTGATAATAAATTACTGCAATCGAGATTTAGTTGCGGATAAATATTAAAATGGCATCTTCACTCTTTCTTTGATGCATAATTATACTGGATGCGCACTTCTTTGCGAAATATTTAAGACCAAGAGAAGGCCGAGACAAAGTTCCATATATTAGTGTTATCTTCTTTATAGTAAACTATTTTCCTCTAGCTATTTTTGCAGCTTATCGTAAAGAAATCTCTCTTTGATTGAATTTTCTGGGACTATCATTTTTCATTGATATTGATTTTATGCAATTATCAAGATACTTATGAAGCTGATTTCTCAAATACCTTGAATATTCAAGCTTTTTTACTTTATATGGATTTTGAGCATCAGGTTTTATATCTATATTCATTATATATGATCATTCCCAGCATATTAAAGCATATTGATCAAGCTTGTTTGGAATGCTTAATCCATTATTCTTTTTATTATGCCAAATTTCAGTTTGAGATACGATTATTTTATTATTTTGTATGCTTGGAATCTTTGTGTTAACTTGGATTAAGCTAAATAGCTTCAATCATTTTAGATGATATTCAATTAAAAATGTAATGGTGAAATATACTTTTCTGGTTATTTTTGCTATACCTTTTGCATTTAAGCGAATCTTTTACTATGAGATTGATATTGTTATTATTCTCCATGACATTTTACTTCTTTTCTTATTTATTGGAGTCTGATATTTAATAATAGTTTATTTCACTATTTCTTATGTAGCAACTTATGACTGTTTGGAAAAAAGTTGGAAAGATTTTCAATTAAAACTCGCAAAATATTTTTCAATAGAAGATACCATATGAAAAATATGTAAAATTTACGCATTGCTAGTATTTTTTACTCAAACCTTGTTTCTTGTGTATAATCTAATAGATGCTTTATGAAAAGAAAATTTTTTGCTGAAAGATACAGCTTTTATGATTGGAGCTTGTGCAGGAGCACACATTTTAATTTATCCAGATGATGGACATTATGATTTTTTTCATTGGATACTAAGTTCCATTTCTGTTTATTTTCAAATGTGAATGACAAGAAAACTTTTATATATATTTTGATAAAATTGAAGTAAATTTCTATCATTTATAATGAATATCAAAAATATGTCTCAATGCTTCATTAATCCTAATTTTAAGCTAATTTTACTTTAAGTAGTAAACTTTCAAAATGAATCTGATTTTATTTCTGTGATTTGCCAAAGAATCTTTACTACTTGAAATTAAGTAACATAAAAATTTACTAGTGTTAACATAATATCAGATCTATACACTTTTATCAGCAGCAAGTTTTGGATTTTATGATTATATTTCATTGAAAAATTTTATAAATTAATAGAGCTAGTATGATTGATTTTCGTTTGAACGTTTTGAAAAAGCGATATTTTTAATTTTAATACTGATAAAAATATACTGATAATGGTTATTTGGTTGATCCTTCTATGCTTGGTATTCATTGACTTTCATATTAGTTCTAAACTCTGATCACCAAGCTTAAACAGAGAAAAAGCAGCCTATATCTGTGCATTCTCTTTTTTTGTAAATTATGCTCCTTTGGCACTTTTTGAAACCTATCATATCGAAATCTCTCACTTTTTGAACTCTTTAGGACTTACACTTTTAGACACAATCAACTTTGTTAATTTTTTACGATTTTTGTGAAGTAGATTTCTCTCTTACCTTCAAGATTCATGCTGGGTTTATTGATATGGCTTTTGAGCGTCCGGCCTTACTTCTCTTATTATAATATATGACTCTTCTCAGTATAAAAAAGCTTACTGGTCTTGTTGCATTGGAATTTTAAATCCGTTTTTCTTTTTGCTGTACCAAGTATCAGCAGAAAACCGTGAATATTATATATTATATGCAATAACGATTGGAGTATTTGCAATTACATGAATTAAAATTAACTGCTGCAAGAATTTAAATCAAAATTATATTGATTATCCTATGACGATTTACAATTCTCTTATTTTTTCTGTAACAATTATCACAATTAAATGGATTTTTTATTATGAAGTTGACATTTTTGAATTTATGTATTATTTTTTGGCTTTTTATTTATTTGTTGGAATATTATATCTAATTGCATTTTATTTCACTGTTTCGTATATAACAGTCTTTGATTACCTTAATAATACCTGACAAGAGTTCCAAGAAAAGCGAGAAAAATGCTTTCAAATTGAAGGGAGCTTATGAAAAATATGCAAAATATATGCTCTTATTGTATTGTTTACATATGCTATGTTTCTTGTCTATGATTTATTTAGCGCTCTATGGCTGGAAATGATAATTTTAAAAGAAATTATGTTTATAGCTAGTGCAGTTGTGATGGGACATACTTTATTATACCCAGAAGATGGGAATTCTGAAGACTTTCCTCAAAATGTATCAAATTCATTTTCTGTTTATTGCCAAATATATGTAGCGAGGCAATTTATTAAAATGTTATTTAATTAATTACCATTGAATTTGATGAGCAAGCTTTCTCTGATATAGATTTACTATTAATAATCTCCCATTCTTGATCGAAAGATTTATATATGGTCAATAAGAAAATATAAGTTTTAGCAGCTATAATGATCTAAAGATTTTTATATCTTTACTAAAACCATTATATATAAAATAAATGAAATATTTCTCTTTGGATTTAAATTCAAAATTTTTATTTACTGATTAAATATAAATAAATCATAAATGGTGATTTTGATTATCGTATGTTTAGTCTTTTTTGATAGGTGGTTTATTGACAAATACTTACAACCAGGAGAAACATGGGAAAGAGGTCTACGTGCCTGCTTCTTCTTTTTGATGAATTATGCTCCTTTGCTAATTTTTAAAACGTATGAAAATGAAATATCTCTCTGTTTGGAATCTCTGGGACTTTTATCTATGGTAAATACTGATTTTTTGTATTTTTTGCGATATCTTTGGACTTGTTTTCTTGATTTTCTTTGATATTCGAGTAGCATTTATTGGTATGGATTTTGAGTATCTGGTATCGCATCTATAGTCATTACATATGATATTTCTCAGCATGCAAACGCATTTTGATCTTGCCTTCTTGGAATAATCAATTCCTTAACCTTTATACTATGTAACGTTTCAATAGAAGACGTTGAATATTTTATATTGTTTGCAATTATGGTTGGAATATTTGCTGTCACATGAATTAAGCTTTGCTATTTTTATGATTTCAGCTGGTATCTGATATATGATATTATATATAAATATAAAATTCTCACAACTATAGCAGTGGTTTTTACATTAAAAAGATATTATTTTTATGAGCTTGATATTTTTGCTATTTTTTATCGACTCTTATCATTATGCTTTCCTATTGGAATTTCTTGCCTGGTTTCGTTTTCTTTTGTTATTTCTTATATTATAACCTATGAAAATTTAAACATTGCTTGAAAAGAACTTCAGATAAAGATAGAAAGAAGAATTCATATAGAAGATGCATTTTGAAAAATATGCAAATTATATGCTTTAATTTTATTCTATATTTGCGCTATGTTTTTATTTTATGATTTAGCGACCAAACTATGGCAAGAAAGTTGAATCATGAAGGAAACTCTACTTATCATTGGAGCAGCAGCGTTAGGAAGTATTCTGATTTACCCAGAAGATGGCAATTTTGATGATTTTTCTCAAAATGCGTCAAATTGATTCTTAGTTTATTTCCAATTGTGGACTGCACGAGTCATATATGGCATTCTATGAAATTAATGACTAATTATTCAATCAATTACATAAGCGATAATTTATAAGCATAGCCTAATATTAAATAAATAAAGAATGATATTTTAATGTTTTACCGCAAATTTTAAAATATTTTTCATAGCAATTTTAAATTCATTCATCTTGCTTTAATAGAAAATAATAGTTTTTAATTTTAATAAAAATATTGTATAATGCTCTTTTGGGTAACTCTCTTATCTTTTATCATATTTGACGTTATTTTTGCAGCCAACATGCTAGATAGAAGAAAAAATCGAGAAAATGCTCCATATATATTTGTCTTCCTATTTATATTGAACTATATTCCCTTGGCACTTTTTAAAGCTTACCAAAATGACATTTCTCTATACTTAGACTCTATAGGATTGGCATTTTTAGATAGCACCAATTTTGTGTATTATTTAAGATCTTTTTGAAGTTGATTTCTCGATTTACTTCAAGTTTCAAATTCCATCTATTGATATAGCTTTTGAGTTTCAGGAATTGCATCCTTAGTAATAGAATACGATTATTCAAAACACTTAAAAGCATATTGGTCTTGCTTATTTGGGATGATCAACCCTTTGATTTTTTTACTATATACTGTCTCAGCAGAAAATACTGAAAATCTTATTTTATTTAGCATAATGATTGGGATATCTATTATAACTTGAATCAAAATAAATAGATGCCACGATTTAAAGTGATATATGCTTGATAATGTTATGGGATTATACAACTTTTTCGTCTTTATTGCTGCACTTTCCTTATTAAAGAGATTATTTTTCTTTGAACTTGATATTTTTGATATTTCTTATTTTTTTCTTTCTCTTTATTTCTCTTTCGGAATTGCATATTTAATGACCTTTTATTTTACTATTTCTTATGTGACTGCCTATGAATATTTAAATAAAATTTGAATTGAGCTTCAAGAAAAGAAACAACGATCTTGCCAATTAGAAAATATGATGTGAAAAATATGCAAAATATATGGTGTTATTTTATTTTTTGCATGTGCTATGCTTCTTTTTTATGAATTAGCAGCTAAAGTGTGAGGAGAAAGTTGAATGCTAAAAGAAGCTTTGTTTGTGATTGGAGCTGCAGCATTAGGAAGTATTTTATCTTATCCAGATGATGGAGAGCATGATATTCTTTGGCAAAATTTATCAAACTCATTTGCAACTTATTTCCACTTTTGGACAATAAGAATATTTTTGAATTTTTTTGGTTTTCTTAATAAATTTGATTAAAATAATATTGCCTTTGAATATGTCTTTCAATACTCCACATATAATAACTAATATATATTATGTACAGCCCACCTATTCCAATAGATTTTGCCTCAATCCTGGACGGTCATAAGCCTAGAAAATCCTTCTGTAAGTTCCAGATTCTATTTATTTTCAAATTTGGATAATAAGAAAGCTTTCATATACACTTTAATAAAATCAAAGTAAATTTATATATTTTTTATAACAAATATCAAAAAGAGTCGTTAAATGCTCAAATATCTGACTTTTAAGCATTTATTTTGTAGTAAATTTCAAAATAAAACTAGTTTTCTTTTTGTGATTTGCCAAATAACTCTTAATACTTGTCATTCAGTAAAAATTTTCATAAAACTTACTGAGGTTAATCTAATATTAGGTCTATATACTTTTATCAGTAGTAAGCTTTCGTATATATAATTATATTTCTATAAGCATTTTATGAATTAATGGACTTAATTTGATTGATATTCGTTTGAACATTTTAAATAGTAATTTTAATGCAGATAGAAATATACTGATAATGGCTATTTGGCTGATTCTTCTATATTAATATTCATTGACCTTCATATTAGCTCTAAACTCTGATCACCAAGCATAAGCAGAGAAAAAGCAGCCTTTATCTGCGCATTGTCTTTTTTAGTAAACTATGGTCCTTTAGCACTTTTTGAAACCTATCATACCGAAATCTCTCTCTATCGAAACTCTTTAGGACTTACACTTATAGATACTATCAATTTTGTCAATTTTTTACGATCTTTGTGAAGCTGATTTCTCTGTTACCTTCAATATTCATGCTGACTTTATTGATATGGCTTTTGAGCGTCCGGCCTTACTTCTCTTATTATAATAAATGACTCTTCTCAGTATAAAATGGCTTACTGATCTTGTTGCATTGGAATATTGAATCGTTTTTCTTTTTGCTGTATCAAATATCAGCAGAAAACTGTGAATATTTTATATTATGTGCAATAACGATTGGAATATTTGTAATTGCATGAATAATAATTAAGTGCTGCAAGAATTTAAATCAAAATTACATTGATAAATCTATGGCGATTTATAATTTTCTTATTTTCTTTGGAACTATTATCACACTTAAAAGAATATTTTATAATGAAGTTGACATTTTTGAATTTTTGTATTATTTTTTGTCTTTCTTTATTTGTTGGAATATTATATCTAATTGCATTTTATTTCACTGTTTCGTATATGACAGTCTTTGATTACCTTAATAATGCCTGACAAGAGTTTCAAGAAAAGCGAAAAAATGCTTTCAAGCAGAAGGTAACTTGTGAAAAATATGCCAAACAAATGCTCTTATTGCAGGAGATGGAAGGAGAGACTTAATCTTCAATCAATAGCCGTGCTCACGGTATACCAAAAATTTTAAATACCAAGCATTGATTTTATAAGTAAAATGAATAACTTCAATAATTTAGCTGTATTTATACACTTGAAGATTTTTTATACTGTTTACTAACATCGTTATGCATAAAATATGCAATATTTCTTCTTTGATTTAAATTCAAAATTCTTATTTTACTGAATTAAATTAAAAATAACTTATAAATGGTGATTTTGATTATCATATGTTTAGTCGTTTTTGATTTTTGGTTTAATGAAAAATACTTATATGCAGGAGGAGCACGGGAAAGAGGTCTATACATTTGCTTCTTCTTTTTGATAAATTATGCTCCTTTGTCAATTTTTAAAGCATATGAAAATGAAATCTCTCTCTATTTGAATTCTCTAAGATTTTTATTTCTCGGAAATACAGATTTTTTGTATTTTGTGCAATATCTTTGGATTTGTTTTCTTGATTTTCTTTGATATTCAAGCAGCATTTATTGGTATGGGTTCTGAGTATCTGGTATTGCATCTATAGCCATTATATATGACATTTCTCAGCATGCAAAAGCTTTTTGATCTTGCCTTCTTGGGGTAATTAACTCTTTGACCTTTCTACTATGCAATATTTCAATAGAGGATGCTGAATATTTTATATTGTTCTCACTTATGATTGGAGTATTTGCTATCATATGAATCAAGCTTTGCTATTTATATGATTTTAATTGGCATCTGATATATGATATTATGAATAAATACAAAATTCTCACAACTATAGCAGTAGCTTTAACATTAAAAAGATATTATTTTTATGAGCTTGATATTTTTGGTATTTTTTATCAGCTTCTATCATTATTCTTTCCCATTGGAATTTCTTGCTTGCTTTCATTTTCTTTTGCTGTTTCATATCTTGTAACATATGACAATTTATGTAATGCTTGAAAAGAACTTCAGATAAAGATAGAAAATAGAACTCGTATAGAAGATGCAGCATTAAAAATATGCAAGCTATATGCTTTAATTTTATTTTACACTTTCGCTATGTTTTTATTTTATGACTTAACTACCAAGCTATGGCAAGAAAGTTGGATTATGAAGGAAATTCTACTTATTATTGGAGCAGCAGCATTAGGAAGTATTTTGATTTACCCAGAAGATGGTAATTTTGATGATTTTTCTCAAAATGTGTCAAATTGATTTTCAGTTTATTTCGAATTGTGGACTGCAAGAATCATATATGGCATTCTATGAGATTAAAGAAAAATACTTCATCAATTACATATGTTATTATTTGTAAGCAAAATCTAATATTAAATAATGGACGAATTAATTTTCAATATTTCCTATGGAATATTAAATATTTTTCATAAAAATTTCAAATTCATCATAATATAGATTTTAATTTTAATAAAAATATTGTATAATGTTCGTTTGGATAATTCTCTTATCTTTTGTCATATTTGATATACTTTTTGCAGTAAACATGCTAGATCTAAGAGAAATATCGAGAAAAGCTCCATATATATTTGTTTCTTATTTTTATTGAACTATATTCCTTTGCCACTTTTTGAAGTTTATCAAAATGATATTTCATTACACTTAGACTCTATAGGATTGGCATTTTTAGATAGCACCAATTTTGTGTATTATTTAAGATCTTTTTGAAGTTGATTTCTCGATTTACTTCAAGTTTCAAGCGCCATCTATTGATAAAGCTTTTGAGTTTCAGAATTGCATCCTTAGTAATAGAATATGATTATTCAAAACACTTAAAAGCATATTGGTCTTGCTTATTTGGGATGATCAACCCTTTGATTTTTTTACTATATACCGTCTCAGCAGAAATTGCTGAAAATCTTATTTTATTTAGCATAATGATTGGGATATCTATTATAACTTGAATCAAAATAAATAGATGCCATGATTTAAAGTGATATATGCTTGATAATGTTATGGGATTATACAATTTTTTCGTCTTTATTGCTGCACTTTCCTTATTAAAAGATTATTTTTGTTTGAACTTGATATTTTTGATATTTCTTATTTTTTTCTTTCTCTTTATTTCTCTTTCGGAATTGCATATTTAATGACCTTTTATTTTACTGTTTCTTATGTGACTGCCTATGAACATTTAAATAAAATTTGAATTGAGCTTCAAGAAAAGAAACAACGATCTTGCCAATTAGAAAATATGATGTGAAAAATATGCAAAATATAGGTGTTATTTTATTTTTTGCATGTGCTATGCTTCTTTTTTATGAATTAGCAGCTAAAGTGTGAGGAGAAAGTTGGATGCTAAAAGAAGCTTTGTTTGTGGTTGGAGCTGCAGCATTAGGAAGTATTTTATCTTATCCAGATGATGGAGAGCAAGATATTCTTTGGCAAAATTTATCAAACTCATTCGCAACTTATTTCCACTTTTGGACAATAAGAATATTTTTGAATTTTTTTTGGTTTTCTTAATAAATGTTTGCCTATGAATATGTCTTTCAATACTCCACATCATATAACTAATATATTATGTATAGATTTGGTATTTTTAATATAAAGAGCATTCCACTTTAATGAAAATTTGGCCTATCCTATTGTGTTTGGCTTTTTTAAACTTTCTTTTAGGCCCAAAATATTTAGAACCAGATAGGCAAGGAATGAAAGCTAAATTATCCTGAATTTTTATGTTTTTGATGAATTATGTTCCTCTGACTCTTTTTGAAGCTTATAACTATGAAATCTCTCTCTTTATGGACACCTATGGATTCTCATTTATTGACAATACCGCTTTTATTGAGTTTTCATGATCTCTCTGAAATTGAATACTCCTTTTTCTTCAAAATTCAAGCATTTTATATTGATTCTTTTTTTGAGTGTCAGGCCTTGTTTCTCTGAACATAAACTATGAATATTATCCATATCCAAAAGCATATAGCTTTTTGCTGTGTGGCATTGCTAACTCTCTGTTCTTTCTACTTTACAGTATTTCTGCTGATAAACTTGAATGCTTTATTTTATATGTGTTGATGATTGTGGTATTTTTGGTGATTTGAATCAAAGTTCAAAATATTTTAAACGGATATATATTTAATAGTGTTATTATACAATACAAATTTTTAGTTGTTATTGCAACTGCTCTCACATTTAAAAAGATATTTTTCTATGAGATTGATATTATTGACTTTTTTTCTTTCGGTTTTTCTTATTTATCATATGCCGTAATTATATATTATTTTGCATTCTATTTCTCGGTGTCATATAAAATGATATATGATTATTTTGAAAACAGTTGACAAGAAATTCAGGAAAGGAGAAAACGATCAATGCGAATTGAAAATAATGTATGGCACATATGCAAAATACA
>CATKHM010001267.1:0-10390 GCA_949751825.1 Blepharisma undulans | reverse complement strand
AGTATTTCGCTCTGGATTTGATTATGGTTGAAGGAGTCTGCAGAGGAGTTATGGCGATGAGCATGGCTGATGGGTCAATTCACAGGATGAGAGCTAACCAAACTATTATTGCAACTGGAGGATATGGGAGGGCTTTTCAGTCCTGCACTTCTGCACATACTTGCACTGGAGATGGACATGGGATGATTGCAAGAGCAGGGCTGCCTCTGGAAGATATGGAATTCGTTCAATTCCATCCAACTGGGATATATGGAGCTGGTTGTTTGATTACTGAAGGCTGCAGAGGAGAAGGTGGGATTTTGAGAAACTCAGAAGGAGAAAGATTTATGGAAAGATATGCACCTACAGCAAAAGATTTGGCTTCAAGAGATGTGGTCAGCAGAGCTATGACTATGGAAATATTCCAAGGAAGAGGAGTTGGTCCTAAAAAAGACCATGTTCATCTATATTTAAGCCATCTGCCTCCTGAAATTTTGCATACAAGACTTCCAGGTATCAGTGAAAGCGCTATGATTTTTGCAGGAGTTGACGTAACTAAAGAGCCAATTCCTGTCGTCCCAACAGTGCACTATAACATGGGAGGTATTCCAACAGACTGGAAAACCCACGTTCTTACTCTAGATAAAAATGGCAAAGATAAAATCGTTCCAGGTCTTCTGGCTGCCGGAGAAGCTGCTTGTGCTTCAGTTCATGGTGCTAATCGCCTCGGTGCCAACTCATTGCTTGATATCGTCATTTTCGGGAGAGCTGCTTCTCTAACAACCAAAGAAGAATTCAGGCCTGGCCAAACCCAGCCTGACCTCCCTCCTCACGCAGGAGAAGAATCAATCGAAAAAGTTGAACGCCTGAGAACTGCAACTGGGTCTTTAAGTACTGCTGCGATTCGTGACAAAATGCAAAGCACAATGCAGCTTCATGCAGCTGTCTTCAGAATTGAAGAGACCTTGAAGGGGGGATGCGAAAAAATGACTGATATCTGCAAATTATTCAAGGACGTCAAAACAACTGATAGGGATTTGATTTGGAACTCAGATTTGATTGAGACTTTGGAGCTGGAAAACTTGTTGACTTGTGCGAAGCAGACAATTATTTGTGCCGAAAACAGAAAGGAAAGCAGAGGAGCACATGCAAGAGATGATTTTAAGGAAAGAAATGATCAGGAGTGGATGAAACATACTCTTTCGTGGCAAAAGGGATTGGAGGATAAGGTAGATATCAAGTATAGGCCTGTCATTTCAGACACTTTGGACTTGAAAGAAATGCATTCAATTCCACCTGCAAAGAGAGTTTATTAAGATTAAAGAAAATTTAATCGTATTCTTATCTAATTTTGAAGAAAACTATTGATAAACTCTCTCAAAATATTTTCTGGGTTTATCTTAATATTTAATATTATTTTTAGTAAGAAATAGCAAGCTTTGAAGAAGTCTTTCCATTGGTTATTTGAACTTCGCCAAATAAATTATTTAAATTCAGGCTTATGAATTGCTATAAATCAATATTTTCATATTTATACGAATTGAAGGTTTTAAAATAAAAATAGTCAAGAATTGTGATGCTTTTCCAACGATAGATAAGTTTATTAATATATTACTGTACATTAAGATTTTTCTTTTTCAAGGCTTGGAACGTTCTTGGGCGTCTCTTTCCTTTTAAAAGATTTTAAATTACAAAAATAACAGCAAAATCTGGCAAAACAGGAGCTTTTTGAAGGCTTTATTTCATTTTCCTCTGTTGCGGCATTTGCAGCAGTGTTTTGAAAACTTGTTTCAATATTGATTGATACATTGTTGGAAAGATTTCCAGAGAAATCAGGATTTTTGCACTGTAATCGTATTGATCTTTCTCTTGCTAAATTTTCTCGAATTTTATCTGCCTAATTCTTATTTACAGTTGGCAATTTTATTTTCCTTGCTACTGAAACACTCATTCTTGAAAATGCTTATATTAACTTATTACATATTAATTAGGTAATAATACAAATTCTCACCAAATATGGGAGAACGGAAAAGTCAAGATCTAGAAAGCATAAATGCAGAAAAACTGGATTTTGAAAGAAGAAAAAGAACTCGTATTTCAACGGACACGGAAGTGTCAACTCAAAGTCTTGATGAAGAATTGCTTAGAAAAGGAGTTTCGAATACAGCATGAACAAGAAAGAGATTAGATAAAATCTTGAAGAAAGTAGCTTGGAGGGAAGAGACAAGCAAAGATCTGGAAGAACTCGAACAGAGAAGTAAAATTTTCGCTCAAAGCATAGTCGATAGAGCCCTTGAAGAAGAAAGGAAAAGAAGTAAAGATAAAATGGAGGAATTCGAGTGTGATTTTGCAAGAATTATAAGACGCCTCGAGACATTGGAAGCTTTGGAGATGGAATCAAAGATACAAGATCTCAAATCCTCAGAAATAGAATTAAAAGGGGAATTGGGAAAAGTATCAAAGATGTCGGAAGAGATCAGATCGACTACGTCATCAAATCAAGAGGGCGTGGGGGAAAAAATTTATAATTTGGCGACTAAAATAAATGAAGTCAATGAATGGAAAAATCAGGTCTCAAACACCATAAATGCAGATTTCACTTATATAAGAGATCAATCAAGTAAATCTTTAGAGATTTATAGTCAAAATAACCTCAGAATACAACAAGTTGAGTCTCAACTCAACACAGTTCATAATGAACTGAAACAGTATCAAACGAACATAGGGAATTTAGTAGGAACTGTAAATCAACAACATAACCAATTAAATCAGCATCAACAAATAAATTATGTAGGTCATTCTGAAAACATCGCAGAAATAATAAAAACAACTAATGATACGAATCGAGAGATGCTAACTCAAACTTTGACCAGTTACGATGAGATGTGCAAGAGAATGATGGGAGAAGTTAAAGAGGAAAGGTCATCTACTCTAGATCGTTTCAGTAAGTACCGGAAATTTTGTGAAGATCAGTTTAAATTATTCAATCAGTCCATAACAAAACTTGACAGGGATGTTGCTAAATTAAACATGATGAAGTCTGAATTTGATGCAAGATTCATTAAACTAGAAGTCAATAATTCATGCCTAGAAGGGCTGAATAAAACTTTAGAGCACATAAAGGAGATCACGAAAGAATTAGACAAGAATGCAAAGAAAAGTAGTGAGGACTTCGAGAGAAAAGTGGATCAGAAATGCAAAGAAATTAGAAAAGAAATCGTGGAAAGGAACAGAGACTGGATAAGTGGAATGGAAGAGAGGACAGTGAATCATACAAAACTATTAGAAGATAAAGTGGAGTGTGGTATCAGAAGATTGTATAAGAAGGTAGATTTTTATGAAACAAAGGAGAGAAAAAGGTCTGGGATGGAGATCGGCCCATATGAATGGAAAAAGAGATTCAATGAAGCCGTTAAAGAATACCCGATATGACATCAGAAGAATTTATGTGGTAAAGGATTAAGCATGGAGGATTATGCAGATATCCAAGCTAATCCTATGTATAGAAATTATAAAAATACAATGACGCTGAATGGGGAAATAGGAAAGGATTTAATGAGCCTACCATGAGATACCTCAAAGTTTGACACTAAAGGTTTAAATCAGGAAGAACTACTTGATAAATTCGTAGATTGGATAGTGAACTGGAAATTTGTGGACTCTAGAACAGTGGAACTTGTCAGGAAAGAATTTATGGGAAGCTGAATAAACATAAATACAGGCGGTAAACAATTCCCATACCGTATTACATATATCGGATATACGGGGATTAATCATGAATTCTGAATAAAATTACTAGCAAGAATTTCCCAACACGGAATTTTCCTCACACATAGGCAATCTAAAAATCCAAAAAATGCAAATATGCCTATATTTACACTTGCTCACCACCCAGATAAAAGAAAAAAGGGGACAATTAAATTCAAGGACGAGATTGCGGACAGTGAAGATATGGACTTCTTAATACAGAGTTATGAAAGACATATAAATGTAAAAAAGGTGGAAGAAAGAGATAGAATAATCCATCAAATGGAACAAGAACGCAGATACGGTGCAGATTATATAACAAGTGCAATGTATTATGGAGACAACATGAGAGACAACTATCCAGTTGCGGAGGTGTTCGACTACCAAACAACGGAAGAGGTAGATAAACGGAGAGATTGATCGAACTCAGGTAGAAGTGATGAATCGGACTCTAGCTCAAGTAGTAGTGAAGATTATGAGAACGGGAGATATGGATTTGCAAGGAATTAAAAATTTAAACCATGGAAAATGGCTGAAAGCAATAGCGATAAGTTTATTTATTTATTATTTATTAGGTAATATTTGCTCAAATTTTAATATGTATTATGATAAATTATAAATCAAATCTGAAGAATGATATGCATATATTGAAAAAGATAAAAGAAAATAAAATTAAAATAAATCAGTGTTTTATTAAATTAAAATAAATTGCATATACAGATCCTCTCAATTGCTCATCATCAAGTATGCATTCCCATGACAACTACCCCTAGATGGTCCTGAAAATTTCAAACGCTAAAAAACTAATTTGACAAGCTCACCAGATATTTTAAACTATAAACAAAAATTCTAATGGAAATTCCAGGAGGATTTTCAATCATAAAGGATGCAAATCAAGAATGATGAAAAAAATTGTTTCAGAAACCGCGGTCTTCTTTAAAGAGTTAGATGATTCAATCATTAATTTATTTTGTAAAATAATTATGATCTCAATAAAATCATTTTCGAGATAAAATGGCTATATTAAGCCAATTTAAGCAATGGTAAATCCTATCTAGAAACTGTGATCTCCTAATTGCCATTTCAGAGGAAACAAAGTACTTCTAACTGCTCAATTAAGCGGTCTTGCACTAGAAATCCCAGAGTTTACTTTAAAAGATACAAAATCAAAAGAATTTTCAGTAAAGTCGCCCTTCAAGTCAGTTCCGGTATTAGAAATTGATAGCGAGACCTATTTATCAGATTCCAATGCAATTATGATTTATATTTGCCAAATAACTCAATCAGAACTATATTCAGGCTCCCCTGAAATTTTAGCAGAAATTGATTCATGGCTTGAAATTATCCAAACTCAAATTGAGCCTGCCTTATGCAATTGGACTTACCCTTACTTTGGCTTAGCGCCTCCAGACAAAGTATTGCAAGATAAATCAGCCAAAGAGGTGATAAAACAGCTCAAAGCTATTGACAAACTTCTGAAGCGACACAATATCTTTGCGGTGATGAGCTTACAATTGCAGATATCTCATTAGTTTCAGCTTTAGTGTACCCATTTAGAATGCTTATAGATGAAAATCAAAGAAAA
This sequence comes from Blepharisma undulans, assembly GCA_949751825.1. Classification (NCBI taxonomy): domain Eukaryota; phylum Ciliophora; class Heterotrichea; order Heterotrichida; family Blepharismidae; genus Blepharisma; species Blepharisma undulans. The sequence continues at coordinate 5,079 of CATKHM010001267.1, read as the reverse complement.
AGTATAAAATCTGTGGTAGAGCTGTTTAGTAAAGTTGCTGAATTTCCTCAATTTACATTAATTTGGGGCGATATAAAGTTCTGCTCAGCTCCACTTCAATTAACAGAGGCAAAGCCCAAGAAACATCAAGGAGAAAAGCAAAAGCAAGAACACAAGAAAGCAGAAGAGACTAAGCAAAAGCCTGAGCCAAAGCCTAAAGCAAAACCTGAAACAGAACCAAAACCAAAATCTACGCCACATCCAGAAGTTAAAAATGTCATCGAGGATGAAGAATTCAAGAAAGTCCCAATAGGCGTAAACCCTCTTGACATGCTTCCTGAGTCTCCTTTTTATCTGGATGACTTCAAAAGATTCTATTCAAACGAAAAAGATAAACGAAGTGTTATGAAAGAATTTTGGAAAGTATTTGACGAGGATGGATATAGCCTCTGGTGGTTTAAATATCAAAAGTTAGAAGGGGAGTGTGAAAAGGTTTATATGACTTGCAATGCTGTCGATGGATTTTTGCAATTTTTGGAACCATTTCGCAGATATATCTTTGGGATTATGGGGGTGTATGGGGATGAACCAAACTTGGAAATTATGGCTTTATTTATGTGGAGAGGTAAAGGGATTCCGAAAGAAGTAAAATTTACTTAGATAGCTGAAATTCCAAGCTTCGAATATTACGATAAATTGGAATTAAGTTCTGATAATCCTGAGCACAGGCAAAAAGTAGAAGACTATTGATGTAAAGTAACTGAAGATCAGAAAGTTGATGGATTGACACCAAGAGAGATCAGAGCATTTAAATAAGAATAGCAAAATATTTTGATATTATCTGAGGCAACAATAATTTCCTTTCATAAATAGAAATAATTATATTTAAAATTATTTTTTACTGCATTTACTACATGTGAAAGATTTTCCTTGCAAATGCTCTATTTGGTCTTCTTTAACCTTTTCGCATGCAGCATGCACCCATAATTGGCATTTATCGCACATCACAAAAGCGTCAGGGCTGTCATGACTGTATATTTTTACACAAATAGGACAGTAACACTTTTCTTGAACTTTTCCATAGCACTCCAGGCAAAACCTATACCCTTCCACAAAAATAGGATCATCTACTAACAACGGAGAAGGCAGTACCTTTTCGCAGCCTCTACATACTGAGCAGTCTTTACATACAAAACTTCCAGACCCATTTATTTTAATGCACTTAGCATGAAAAACCCTATCACATGCATCACATATCATCAAGTGACTTTCATCTTTTAACTTTCCACAAATAGAGCATACTTTGCATTCCAAGCACAGCCAAGGAAATCGTTTTACATATTCAGCCCTAAGTGGTGGCTCTGCACACTTCGCATGAAATGTCCTTGTGCAGCTTCCACACGTCAATAAATCTGGATCCCCTGGAAATCTAATATTTCTTCTTTTACAAATAGGAAAATAGCATTGAATATAGTCGTTTTCTTCTCTTCCATGTATTCTGGGTCTCCCTCTTCTGCCCAATTCAGTTTGTGTTGTCCCAAGCATTAATAATTTTCCAAACTTTTTCTTGCGTGCTGATAATGACAGTGATTTTTTTACACTGGTGTCTTCAGCCTTATAGCAATCTCTGCAAAGGTGAAGAGTTTGAGTTCCTGTGTTGACTTTTTGGTAAAAACATACAACTTTGGCACAATAACTACAGATTTTTGCATTGAGTTCTGCAGCTGAGATAGATGGGGGTGGAGAAATGACTGGAATAGCTTGAAAGCGTTCTTTGTCGAGCTGACGCTTCTTGTAGGCTGAGGACGGGTCGTAGTTTTGGGCTTTTAAGGCAAGGGTGTGGACGATATTGAGATTGTATTTTTTACAGTAACATATGGAGAGCCCTGTATCAGGACAATCTAAGTGGAAGAAATTTGAGGGGGCCGAATCTTGGGTTTCAGGTAAAAATCCATTATATGGATATTGCGAAAATTGTGCAAAAGAAGGCCTCATATTTTATTTTCTAATAATTAACTTTTAATTTAACTTAACTGAAATAAATTGAATAAGCATATAATCTGAGATGCATCTTCCCAATACAGCAATAAATTATTTATTAATATCGCATTCTTTCTGCTTGATTTTTCCATTCAGATCACTGAGTAGCAAATCAACCATCGTGAGCGCATTTTGTCCTACCATGGAGTCTTTCAGTTTTGGCTTCTCTGTTTTCTCAAAGTTAGAAGAATGATTTTGAAGATTAAATGTCTTATCTCTAGCTATTTCCAAGTCCTGGCTGAGCTCATTTAATTGTTCCTTCAGCCTATATGTGCTTTCAGCGTTGAAATCTTTCAACCCATCAAGTTCAGAGCAGGCGATTGCTAATTCTTCTAAGGTCTGGTTGTATGTTTCTGTTAGCTCTTCTATTTCAAACTCTTTTTCTCTCAATTTACTTTTGTAAATATCCAGCTCTGTCTCCAGTTCTTTATTTGATTTCAAAATCATCTTCAATTTATTTTGTGTTTCTTTTAATTCGTTTTGCAACTTATATGCAGCTTTTTCCATTTCCAGTAATTTCTGATAATAGTCTTTCTGCAATAAGGATTACATTTATTTTTTCAACTTGATCCTTCAGGGACTGGTTTTCGGCTTGCAGGTCAGAATTAAGCCGAATCTGCACCTCCAGCTCGGTTTCGAGCTCCTCTTCGAGGGTTTTAGACATTTCTTGATATTCAGTGAATTCTTGCTGGAGCTGCAAAAGTTGCTTATCTTTTTCATTCAACAGCTCTTGGAAATCGACCATATTAAGTTATTATTCTAAGAGAATCTATTTAGAGAATTTTAAAGAAACTTGGTGTTATTCATGGTGGGTTGAGTTTGAGGGAGGCTTTTTGGTGGAAAAAGAGCTAGGAAGTTCATGGGTCCTATGATTAAAGATAAAGCAACTTACGTCCTCGAAGTTGCTTAGAAGCTTGGATCAGAGAGAGAAACGCTTCGTTTTATACAAAGCTCAGGAGAATGGTATTGTGTGCAAAGAGTACAGAAAGTCCTATCTTAGGTATATTTGAAGTTACTCTTCAAGAAATTTTTTGAAATAAGAGCATGTAAATTGCAGCTATTACTTATTTTCGGCTTGCAATTATTACATATAAACAGTGAAGGGAATTTCAACTATCGATTCTTTTAAGCTCTGAAGCTTCGCTCAAAATCTTCATACCAACTTTTTTCCCTTGTTGCTTATTTCACATGTTTAATTTTGCATATCATTATAATTAATTTAAATAAACTTCGCGGCATGAATTTTTCAGATTTGATTCCTTTTTCAGGCCACGCAGAATTTTCTCCTAATTCAGAGCACTTCGCAGCAATCAAAGGCTTAACTGTTACAGTTTATTCTACTCAGCAGCTAAATATCATAGCGACTTGGCGTGTTCTTGACGAATTGAGCAAGCTCGAATGGAGTCGTGATTCAAAAATCCTGATGTGTGCTCAAAATAAAAGGTGTGTGGTTCAGATCTTTAACCTCCAAGACTTATCTTGAAACAGTAAAATAAGCCTTGGCATAGCAGGATTATCTGGAGCATGGATTGCTCCAAGTTCTCGAGAAATCATCACAATAACAGAATTTCAAGAAAGACTAAACATCTGGTCTTTAATTGATAAATCTGTTTCTCATATTCTCAACCCAAAGTACGGTAACAAAGGACTTTCGTTCTCAAGCGATGGGAGATTTATGGCGTTAGCTGAAAGAGTAGAAGGAAAAGATTATCTTGGGATTTATTATACACAAAACTGGGAATCTGCAAGTCACTTTCAATTGGATACTTTTGATGTTGCAGACATTAAGTGAAACACTGACGACACTGTGATTATATGTTGGGATAGCTCAATTGAGTATAAATTGCTTATCTATTCGCCAGCCGGTGAAATTTTACATTGCTTTTCTCCTTATCAAAATGCTTTGGGAATCCATTCTGTCATTCTCAGTCCTGCGGGAACTTATATGGGAGTCGCTTCTTATGACGATAAAGTCAGAGTAATCCATCATGTCACATGGACGAGACTTGGAGAATTCCATCACAATAGCAACCTAAAAGAGGGAAAAGATTTTTATGTCTATAACGAAGAAGAGTATGTAGATCAAAGCGGAAGAGTTTCAGCTCATTATGGATTTTTGGAACTTCCTGCTAAGTTAGGCACAACAGATGAGAGAGGCGTAAGTTTATGCAAATGAAATCATAACTCAACATTTCTAGCAACCAAATCGTTATCAGTGCCTAACGCGGTATGGATTTGGGACAATATATCTTGCTCCTTAAAATCTGTCATAATTCATAGGCACTCTGTCAAAGACGCAGAGTGGTCACCCAGAAATCAGTTACTTGCGTTTACAGCTGGGACTAAAATGATTTACTTATGGTCAGATGATGGCGCTTCAGTATGCGACATGCCTTTTGGTAAATTCTAAATAGATGAAAGCGAATTCAGGGCTCAATCTTTGAAGTGGAGTCCAGATGGTCAATGTTTGATGATAGCAGACGATGGGAATAGCATTGTGGTTGCTTATCCACAGTTTGAAGAATTAGAAGGAAGAGAGGCTTAATTTATCATATTTTCTTAAATAATCCATATAATATTTAAGCTGTTCTAACTATTATTTATACTTCAAATTTTTAAAATAATACTTTTTGTTTTTTCTTTATTGAACTTTAAAATTGTTATTCTTTCCCATGCCGTAAGACCTTAATAATAAATATCGCATGAGTGGATCTTTCCTGGATGTTCCAAAATCAGTCTTTAACACTGCAACGCCTTTGGCTGCCTCTGCACTAGGAAGAACTAGGCTTTCAGTTGGGACTTCTCCTATCACTGGCCTCATGCAAGACCGCTACCAACAATTAATGCAGGAATTCAACGAAATCGATAAAGACGGCGACAAACAGCTGACTTTTGACGAAATTTTCGAGTTTTTATCAAGGAGACAAGGCTCAGATTTTGACGAGAACTTATGTCACGAGCTTTTCGCCAAAATGGATAAAAATCACGACTCAATCGTAACAACCCAAGAGTTCTTATGGTCGTATGTAGATGCCGAAGATATCATTATGAAGAGAATCA
>CATKHM010001266.1:0-10399 GCA_949751825.1 Blepharisma undulans | reverse complement strand
AAAACCAAAATTGTAATTAAACTTCCCAACAATAAACTATTTTTAGGAGGGAAGCTTGGTCATATAGTCGACACAATAAATTTCGGCATAAAATATCTATGATTACCATTTGGAATTAAAACTTTAGATGGAGTTTATTATGAAAACTCTATTTACATAATAAGAGAAGATGAAGCAGATGATTTTAGAGATGATGATAATACTGTCTTATGCAAATATAATTTAATTACAAGCAAATGGACAAAATTGGCAATATTGCCTGAAGAATTATCTGAAATTTCCTGTACAATTTATCAAAATTCAATCTTGATTGCAGATAAGGAAACAGATATGATTTATAGATACGATATTAATATAGAAAGTTATTCAATAACTAAGTGTTACGAAAAAGGGCATTAACAACAGATTCAAAAGTATTTTTATTTGGCAAAAAAGGAATATATGAGATGAAAGAATATGAAGATAACTGGATAATCATTTTTAATTTTGAGCGGAGGGAGATACCACGTAATTATTCGGCATGGAAAGAAAATGAAATTTATTTCGGGGAGGTTTGTGATAAAGAGATATGCTATTATAAATTCAACTTACAAGATAAGAGAATTTTAAAAATAAATCCTAATTAAAAAATTAGTACATTTTTTAAAAAGAAATTGCGTAAAACCAAGAATGAATTCAAATAGTCTAATAGACATGTTGTGTTTCCGGTCAATAAAAATTTTATTTATTACTTACCTCATTGAAAATACTGTTATTTAATAGAGAAATTATATTACATGCATGATTCCTTTTAGTTATCCTATCAATTTAGAAACAAGTGAATCAATTGTCCCAAGCTTCCGTCAATCTTCAGTAATTACTGATCCTTTTCCTGCTGTATTTGATATGGAGAAACTGTATAAGGCTCCAAATTACTCTTTTGGACCGCTACTTCTCAATATCAAGTCATGCAGAAGCACAAGCAGAGTATCAATCCCCTATTGGATTAAGAAATCGTTTGAACTACATCAATACTTTCGATGATCTTCTCCATCATGATACAGGCGAAGAAAGTTATAAGAGTTACTATGAAGATGAATGCTGGGATAAATATGAGGACAAATATGAAATTGAATTTGGAATTGAAAGTGAATCTGATGATGAATGTTCTGATGCTTCAGGTGTTGATTATGGTGCTCAATAGACTTTGGCAACAATTGAGGAAATTTTTGGGCTTGTGGAAGTAGCTATGAGATAAAGGAAGATGCAACCTTTTCAAGCACAATTATTCATAAGATACCTGAAGAAGTAAGTGTGTCCTACATCATAGAAGAAGGTGAAGTTGCAAAATCAATCGACCCCCAAAAAACAGAGAAAATAAGGAATATGGCAATAAAATGATAGGAAAGCTTATTTCTGCAAATTTTGCTAAAAAATCAGAGAAAGGTTTAAATACAATTTTAAAGTTTATTTTAAAGAAAGAGTTGTCAATGTGATTGGATGGCAAAGTGAAAAAATTAGAAGAATTGATAATATTAAGTGATATGATGGTGGAAGAAAGGTTGACGAAGTGATCAAGGATTGTTTTATGTGTTTATTTAATTAAGAAGGCAGACTTAAAGGAAGAATTATAAAAAATTGGCCTGTAAAATGCAGGTGATAATCGAAGAAAATATTATTATTATCCTCTCAGAAAACTCTCAAGGCAGCAAATGGAATGATTTTACTGTTGATTTCAATTTTCAAAGTCAGCTCAGTCTGATATTTAAATATTTAATTTGATTTTAGCTTAAACCCCCTGATTCAAACCAAATAATCAAATATCTCAAATATAATTAAATGGAGAGTGACTTGAAAAATTCAAACGAGCTTTTGTTTTCTATACTTGGGGAAAATCGACAACTAAGGTCAACAAATTCAGAGACTCCTATAAAGATAAAAGCAGAAACGAAAAAAGGAATGATTAGCTTACTTAACTGGGTTGTTGAGGAAGCTAACAAGAGTAAAAACAAGAAAATCCGAAAAACAAATAAAAAAGCCAATAAAAGAGCGAATGAATCAAGATTAAAAGCCAACGAACTTTCAAATAATTGCTCAATGTTCTTAGCTTCAATTTCAGCATTTGATGAAAATTCAAGTGAATCTGCCAATGCCGCTCAAGAGCTTTTATTTTTACCAAAATATGAAGCAGTTTATGTAATTACAAAATACATATATATTTCAGATCCCTCATTTCCTATTGATCAATATAAAGACAATAAATACGAAAATGTGCATTATGAAGGATTAAATAATAAATTCAAAGAGGACTTTGAACACTGTTCAAAGATATTATCATTATGCGATAAAAAACTTAAAAATAACTCAAATAAGTACGATATTGGTGATATCGATGCAGAAAATGATATAAAAAATATGTTAAATCTTTACGGTGAAGAAGGAGAATACTCATTTTTACAAAAATATGAGCCAAATGTAAAGAAAGATGTGAAATCTTTATTAAATAAATACAATGAAATGAGAAATAATTGGTGCACACCAGATGAATTCCAAAAACGTAATGAATTTAATAACTTGGATTCCAGAAATTGCATTTTTATTCCATACTCACAATACTATAGAACAACTTTAATCATATACAACATAGTCTCGAGATCTCAAATTTTCAAAAGTTTTGATCATGATGAAATGATGGATAAAATTAAATTTGCAATCAAAATTCCCAACAATAAACTATTTTTAGTAGGGGATCGCGGTCATATAGTCGACACAATAAATTTTAGTGTAAAACATCTATGATTACCATTTGGAATTAAATCTTTAGGTGGAGTTTATTATGAAAACTCTGTTTACTTATTAGAAGAAAGTGAAGCAGATGACTATGGAGATGATGATAAAACTGTCTTATGCAAATATAATTTAATTACTTGCAAATGAACAAATTTGGCAATATTGCCTCAAGAATTATCTCAAATTTCCTGTACAATTTATCAAAATTCAATTTTGATTGCAGATAAAGAAACAGATGTGATTTATAGATATGATATTAATATAGAAAGCTATTCGATAACTAAGTGTTGCGAAAGAGGGATAAAATTATTTTTATCAACAAATTCAAAAATATTTTTAATTGGCAGAAAAGGAATATATGAGATGCAAGAATATGAAGATAACTGGAAGATCGTTTTTAATTGTGTGCGGGAGAAGATTCCAAGATATTATTCGACATGGAAAAATAATGAAATTTATTTCGGAGAGGTTTATGGTAAGGAGATATGCTATTTAAAATTCAACTTACAAGATAAGAGAATTTTAAAAATAAATCCTAATTAAAAATACATTTATTAATTTGATTTTCTTAAAAATTCAAATTGCGTAAAATCAAGAAGGAATTCAAATAGTTGAATAGATATTTTAAGTTTTTGGTCAATAGCAAAATTTAATTTACACTTAGCCAAATCATGCCAAGAGTTATCATCTTATTCTCAGTTCATATTGAGCTATCCTAATTTATTTATAAAATATTTTTGTAGATAATCAGAGAATATCTAATAATTACTTTTCTTATATTTTATTTAATGTAAAAGCCCATTTCAACTGATTAATCAATATCTCACGTATAATAAATATGAGGAGTGGCTTTAAAAATTCAGATAGACAATTATCTTCAATACTTGAAAAAAATCGAAAACTGAGAACTATGGATTTAGATCCAAGAAGCCTTAATTCAGAAACGAAAAAAGAAATGATTAGCTTACTTAGCTGATTAGTTGGCAAAATTATAAAGAACAAATCTGACAAAATCTTAGAAACAAATACAAAACTCACTGAAATAATAAATGAGTTAAATTCCTATATCCAAAATGCCAATAAATTTTTGAATAATTCTATAAAGCTACTAAACTCAATTTCAACCTTTGGTGAAAATCAAAGCGAAACTGATAATGATGCTCAAAAACTTTTATTTATGCCCAAAAATGAAGCAATTTATGTGATGTCTAAATATATATATAATTCAGATCCTTCATTTTCAATTCGTGAATACGAGAACAATAAATACAAATATTTGAACTATATTGATTTAGATAAAAATTGAAAAAATCAGTTTGAAGATTCTTTTAAATTGATGTCATCCTGCATGGATCAACAGAATAAATTTCATATAAGTTGCATTGATGCTGAAAATGAAATAAAAAATATAATAAATAAATTCAGAAGAAAAGGAGAGTACTCATTTTTGCAAAAATATGAACCAGAAATAAAGCAAGATATGCAATCTTTATTGACAAAATACAAAGAAGTGAAAAGCCATTGATACACAGAAAGCGAATTTCGAAAATATATGGAATTTAATAATTTGGATAGCACAAATTGCATTTATATACCTTATAATACTTTTTTGGCAACAAATATAATCATTTATAACGCCATCTCAAGATCTCAAGTATTTAAAAGTTTTGCACATGATGAAATATTTGAAAATATTACTTTTATAATAAAGCTACCCAATAATAAAGTATATTTGGGAGGACCAAATGGTCATATAGTTGACACAGTAGATTTTAGCATAAAGAAACTATATTTGCCCTTTGGGCATAAATCTGTAGGTGGAGTTTATCATGAAAATTTTATTTATATATTAACTAAACCTAAAAGCGGCTGTATTATATTATGCAAATACAATCTAATTAATGGCAAATTGAACAGAATTGGTAAGTCCTAGTGAAAAGAAACTCAGACACTCTTGCTCAATTTATGAAAATTCTATTTTGTTTTTAGATCGAGAATTTATTTATAAATACGATATCAACATAGAAAGCTATTCGAAAATATATAAGCTTTCTTATAGAGGAAAAAAAGAGTTTTTATCTGCAGATGCAAAAATATTTATTGTTGGCAGAGAAAGAATATATGAGATGCAAGGAAATGAATATAACTGGAATGTTATCCATTTCGCACTTGACAATATTTCACGGTTGTATTCGACATGAAAAGAGAATGCAATTTATTTCGGTGTATTTGACAAAAATGAAATATATTATTATAAATTCTGCTTACAAGATAAGCAATTATTAATGATAAACCCTAATGAAGAATAAATAAAGTTTAAAGTGATTAATAATCATTGGAATAAATAAAACATTAAAACATGTATTTCTCAAATTCCTTTTTCATTTTATGTTTGTTTTTAAATTAAAATTTGCATAGAAATATAATATTTTAATTATAGTAAGTAATTAGAATAATATTTCGAGCTAATTCACTAATCATGTATTAAAGTTTTCCTTCCAATAATACAACGATTTTTGTATAAATTTGATAAAATTATAAAAGTATAACATAATCGATCTCATAGCTAATTAGGCAAAATTTTTTATGTCAGTTATTCATCTCTTTAAACAGATTTTTGTTACTAATTAAATTCATACTTAAAACACCTCTAATAATATTCAATATTTAATTTAATTCAAGGCCCCCTATTTTAAATTGCATATTAAAATTCCACAAAATAATAAAAATGATAAGTGACTTGGAAAACTCAGACAGCCTTTTGTCTTCTATACTTGGAAAAAATAGTAAGCTGAGAGCTTCAAAATCATATGCTTCCAGAAAGATTAAAGCTGAAACTAAAAATGAAATGATTAATTTTCTCAGCTGAGTTATCAAAAACACTGCGAAACATAAAGCGGAGAAAATTGAAGAAGCATATGAAGTGATCATGTTTGCACTAAATAATTTAAACTCTGATATCCAAAAAGCCAACACATTGGCAAATAATTGTATAAAGCTATTACAATCAATTTCAGAATTCGATGAAAATTTAAACGTTCCTTTTGGTGATCCTCAAGAACTTTTGCTGCTATCAGAAAATGAAGCAATTTATGTCATCACAAATTACGTATATAATTCAGATCCCTCATTTCCAATTTATAAATATGAAAACAATAAATACAGTAATTGAGAATATGAAGAATTGGAACATATATGCAAAGAAAACTTGGGAAATTGTGCAAATGTTATTGCATTATGTGAGGATAAACCATTTAAAGAGGTAAATGAATGTGATATATCATTTATCGATGCTAAACATGAAGTAAAAAATATATTAAAATTATATGGAAAAGGAGGAGAATACTCATTTTTGAAAAATTATGATCCAGATAAAAAGAAATTAATGAAAGATTTATTAAATTGCTACAATCAAATGAAAAACAATTGAGGAACAACAGCAGACGAATTCCAAAAACATAATGAATTCAATAATCTAGATATCACAAATTGCATTTATATACCTTATATTAAAAATGATCAAACAACTTTAATTATATACAATATAGTCTCGAAATCTCAAATTTTCAAGAGGCTTGATGAAATTATTGAAAAAAATGCCGTTATAATCAAAATGCCCAACAATAAACTATTTTTAGGTGGAAGAAATGGTTATTTAGTTGATACAAGAGAATTCAGCATAAATACTCTACAAATACCATTTGGAGACATTTGTTTAGGTGGAGTTTACTATGAAAATTCAATTTATATTTTTAGAAGGATTATATTTGAAGATGGAAACTATCGTACTGTATTATGCAAATATAACCTCGCCAATTGCAAATGAACAGAACTCGCAAAATTACCTGACAAGCTATGCAATGTTTCTTGTGCAGTATATAAAAACTCCATTTTGGTTGCAGATGACATAACAGATATGATTTATAGATACGATATTAATATAGAAAGTGTCTCGGAAACCAAGTGGTATGGTAGAAGACTAAAATGTTTTTTATCAATAGATGCAAAAATACTTATAGTTGGAATTGATACAATTTATGAGATGCAAGAATTTGAAGATAACTGGAAGAGTATTTTTACTACTTCAAAAAATGATAATATGAAATTGTATTCGACTTGGAAAGAAAATGAAATTTATTTAGCAGATGTTCAAGATAAGAAAATATATTACTATAAAATCGATTTGCAAAATATGAAAATCTCAACAATTAATCTAAATTAAAATACATTTTATTAATAATTTCAAATCCTTAAAAAATTGAAAATTTTGTAGAGTTAAGATTAAATAGAATGCTTATTAGGTATTTAATAGATATTTTTTTAATAAGGTGGTATAATTTACTTAATTCATAAAAGACGTTACTATTTAATAAGTAAATATTATTATCATTTTATAATAAATATATGATGGATAAGCATTGCTTTGAGCGAGGCTGTAAGCTTGATGTCGAATTTGTATGCAAAGGGACATCTCCAAAAATATACTGCTGTGTAAAGCATTTCAAGCGTTTGAGACTGTATAAAGGAAATCACGCAATTGAATCGATTTTTTTCGAGCCTAGTAACGAAACAATAAATGAAGTTCTCAAATTTCTTGCCACAGTTAATTCCAATTATCAAAACCAAAAAAAAAGAGTAGTAGCTTCCTTTAGCCATCACGTTTTGGAATCAGAAAATGGCTTGAGAATGCTTATAAATGAAATCGATACTTGTTTGGCTGGCTTAAACCATTACTGCACCATTATTCCTCAAACTAAAAGAATATTAAAATCAGAGCAAGACCCAATTTTAAAGATATTACAATTAAGCCCTGAAGATGCCATTGAGAAATTAAATACAATAATCCCAACTAATCCAGATTGATACAATATTGCAAAGAAAATTTATAATGAGGCAGAAAAAAATCGTTTAGGGAGCATAATAAATAAGAATTTAAAAGGATTTGAAGATGAAAAGAAAGAATTTGACGAAAAAATTGACAAAAAAATAAATATTCCCCAAAGCAGTCTTAAAATTCAGAAACCAGAAAGTACTAAAAGTCTTAAAAATACTACTCTGCAAAACCTTGAAGAAAAGAGATCTCAAATTTTTAGTAAGCCAATTGATAAAGAATTAGAGCAAGAGTATAGAATGACTTACCCACTTTATGAAAACAATGTTTATGATCATTCATATACACAAGCTAATCAGCAGCTTCTTAACAATTACCACAATATAGCAACACTCTATAATATTGATACAGACACAAACGATTTCAAAACCAAATTATATATTTATGACACTGAAAATGAAAGCAAAGAAGTAAAAATCTTGCAAAGTCCAGAAGATATAAACTTTTCCACTTGTATAACTCAGCTTCCAAATGGTAAATTATTCTGCTATGGTAAAACTAATCCATGCTCAGGTCTTACACTATTAATGGATAAGAATTTTAAATTTGAAATTCTGCCATCTGGAACTCCTTGTGAATTTTCATCAGCTATCTATTTCAACCAAAATGTTTATTGCTTTGGAGGAGCTGATGGCAATAGAAATATTTTAGCTCTATCTCGCAGATTTGATTTGCTTCAAAATCAATGAAAAGAATTAAATCAAATTCCCATAGCTGATTACTGATGCAATAGTATAATATTTCATATGAATATTTTGATTTCTGGATTTTTGAATAAAAAAATTTTTTTATATTCAATTGATATTGATTCTTACTCTGAAATTCCTTATGATTTTGCAGAGGAGAAAAGAAAGATATTGATAAATGCAGAGAGGCTGTATTTAATTGAATGTAAATATGATACATCAGCAATATATGAAAGTGAAGTTGGAAGTTATACTGCTTGGATGCGTATAGGAGACTCAATAATCCATAGGCTTCCTTATCAAATGTTATGTGCACATAACAAAGGAGGAGTATATATTTGAACAAATAATGAAGATTGCTACAAGTTTGATCTAAATGAAAAAAGATTGATTCGTTATGCATAAAGTTTAAGATAAATTCTTAATTAATATAAGTTTATTTATTATAGCATTGTGCTTCTTTTAAATTCTTATTTAGTAAAATAGATATTTATTTTAGAATCTGAAGAGCGTGTACTTATTTCATTGAAAAACATTACAATTAATATAAGCAAAAATTATTATATCACATAAATTGTTTACATTAATTGCAAGCTCATTTCTATAAAGGAGAAAATATATAATTCGTAAATTATAAAAGTAAAATAAACTAGAGTTATTCAATTAATCATAATTAAAATATCAATTATTAAATTGATTGACATTTATATTATCAATCTCTGTAACGAAATATTTGATTTCTGAATATGATAGTAAAAAACTTAAATAAGATTATCAGATAAATCGCTTTACCTTTATTAATAAATACATGATGAATAAGCAATGCTTTGAGCGAGGCTGCGTGCTTGATATCGAGTATGTATGCAAATGCACTATTAAAGCAACTTACTGCTGTAAAAAGCATTTCAGCAAGCATTTAAAGTTTATTAATAGATCTCACTCATTGGAGTCTATTTGGGTGGAGAATTGTGAAGAAAAAAAAGAAACAATTCTCGGATTTTTTGCTACAGTTGCTTCCTGCTATAAAAACCAAGTGAAAAAGGTATTGGCTTCCTTTAGCCATCACGTCTTGGAATCGGAAAATGGCTTAAGAGATCTCATGAAAGAGATAGATACTCGCTATGCGAAACTAAACAATATTTGTATCATTATTGATCAAGCTAAAAAAATATCAAAATTAGAACAACACCCAATTTTAGGGTTATTGAATTTAGACCCTGAAGAGGCTATTGAAAAATTAAGCACGATAATCCCTACTAATCCAGATTGATATAATACAGCAAAGGCGATTTATAGCGCAGCAGAAAAAAATCGTTCAGGATGCATAATAAATGAGGGAAATAAGAGTTTAAAAATATATGAAGAAGGAAAGGAAAAAGCAAAAGACAAAATAAATAAATCTCAAGGTAAACCAACCCAGAATACAGAAATCACCCAAAGCCTTAAAAATAGCATTTTGCAAATTCTTGAAGAGAATGGATCACAGATTTTTAGTAATCAGAATGGCGCAGAGTTAGAAGAGGAGTTTAGAATAACTTGCTTAATTTATGAGAGCAGCACTCATGATCACTCATTGTCAGAGGCCTATCAAAAATATGTCAACACTTATCATCAAAAAACATCTGTTTTCAATATTGAATGAGAAGAAAATAATAGGACTGCTTTATATATTTACGACACAGAAAGTGAAAGCAAAGAAAAGAAAATCTTGCAAACTTCAGAAGCCTTGGGCTTATACACTTGCATAACTCAACTTCCAAATGGTAAATTATTCTGTTATGGTAATGGCTATGCGTCAGGGATTACATTGCTGATCGATGAGAATTGTTTTGTTGAAGTTCTGCCATCTGGAACTCACTGTTGAGCATCATCAGCTATCTACTTCAACCAAAATGTTTATTGTTTTGGAGGAGTAAATAGCTATAAAGATTTAACTCTATCTCGTAGATTTGATTTGGTTGAAAATCGATGAAAAGAATTAACTCCAATGCCGCAACCTGATAGCACTTGCAATAGTACAATATTTAATGGGAATATTTTGATTTCTGGATGC
>CATKHM010001265.1:0-10404 GCA_949751825.1 Blepharisma undulans | reverse complement strand
ACATTTATTTATTATTATCCATAAATGGCTTCATGAATTTATCAATAAAAATGGATAATACTTTCTGAGCATGGATTCAACAATATGGAAAGAATTTTAAAATGGAAGCAAATAAAAAAATATAAAGTTATGATTTTCTTTTGGTTGCTTGGCAAATTAATAGTATTGAGCTTTCTCTTTAATTGCTTGAAAAGAAGTTCTTTATGGATTCCAAAGCATGTTTTCAATAACGAATATGGGCAATTTTATTGAGCAGGAAGAATTCATTTTCTATGTCTAAAAATTGCAGGATCAAAATAAAATTTATATGATTAGAGTATTTTTGTCAGCGGAATGCAGCAGAAAGATCCTTATGGATCGCATTTTTTGAACTTTTTGAGCTTTTTTATTTTTCTTAACCCTTGATCGAATGATTACTGTGCCATTCGATTCTAAGTTAAAAATTTCACCATTTTCAAGTCAAGTCGAATAAAATACCAATTGCTTTTCTGCTTTAACTACATTAGATTTTGTTAAAAAATTAATAATTCAATTTTTCAATCGTTATTTTAAAATACGATAATTCTTCTTACAAAAACCCAGACATATCAATTTTTTTCAAAAGCCTACAAACTTCTTTATTATTATTTTCATTAAAGCTGCAGTCTTATTTTATTATCTAAATAAAGATCATGCATAATAATTGAATAGTTAATCAAGAACATTAAACTAGAGATCATAATTTAAATATTCTTTCTCCTTAAAGGAGTATTTTGAAAAAATATCAGAAATCTGAGAATTGGCAGATAGTCTATGGGATAGAATTTCAAATATTGTCAATTATAAATTAAACTTAAATTTTACATAGGTCTGCTAAAATTTTAACTCATGAAAATTCAAAATTTTAAAATGGATAATAAAATCTATATATGGCTTATTGATTTTTAATGAAAGAAATATACAAGAATAGACAGATATTAAAAAATAATTGAGTGTAATTAATTTATATAATTTCAATAAAAAATTGAGTTGAGGAGCAAGGGTAATTTTTTTAAATTCATGATTTATTATCAATCAAAACTTGTGTTGAAATTAGTGCTAATTCTGATGGAGAATTTGACTCAATGGGAGCAGCGTCCAAATCTATCAGATGAAATCAAAATTAGAAGCAATAATTTTGGATAAAATATGCGAAGTCTTTACATTTTTAAATCTGTAAAATTTTTGATTATTGGAAGGGAGTCAAAAGAAATATAAATGTGCTATATATATCCGATTAAATATAAGGCTTAATTCACACAATAAAAATAACTCGAAAATGTACATGTATTTCCCTTTCATAAAAATTTTCTGAAAACTAAGCCAACTTATCAAAAAAATAAAATCCAATATATTATAATACGTGGTAAATTCAAGAAATGTTTTCTGCTATATTGCAATGCATAATTTATAATTAATAATAAAAGATTTAATAAAGAAAGATTAGTTATCCTTCTAAGAGCTCTGCTCAAAACTGAAATCAAGATCAATTGGAAGTTGGCTTTCGGTTAAGTCAGTCACAATAATCAATTTTTGTGAAGTTGATGAGTCGTCAATAGTCCACTGGCTTGCAGAAGGGATGTTTTGACCACTGTTTGAGGTGGCTTTGAGTTCATGGATAGTCAAAGTGCTTGATACTGGATGAGCGAAGTCAAGAATGATGTTTGGGCGGCTGAAACTGATCTGATATCCAACTGAGTCTTCTCTGCATGTCTTGTCATCTTGAACCACTGATGTAGCGCACTCAAAACAATTTGGACTAGCATTGCAATTTGTGCAGGAATCTTGACAAGCTAACATAAACATTACATAGACAGCTCGAGCCTGAGTCATTTTTGTAGAGAAAATAGCCTGGATCGCATTGAGTACATACTGTTCTTGAAGTATAAACAGCACAATTGAGAGGAAAATCTGTATAAAAATTACTGGGAACACAAGAGCCTCCTTCTAAAATATATTTATCCTTGCACTGACAGCCCTTTGCCAGGTCGCGATTATCCCCTACGCAAGCAGTGCACACTCCATCGCCTGCAGAGCAAGTGCATGCTATTGGACATTGGCAATTAGTTGTGCTTAAGCATCCATACCCTGGATGGCAATAGTTTCCGCAAGAATTTGGGCAACTGGATGTCGTTGCAACATAAGTCTCATCATTTTCGTCATATAAAGTGACAACAAGAGAATTGATGACAGCTTTTTTGAAGGCTTGAATTTCATAAAAGTATCCATCTGAATAATAACCGATTTGGAAATAATTATTGGGATATGCATTAGAAGAATCAGCTGAAGTAATAGTGGGAAATTCTGGAGAAATAATGTTCCAAGTCCAAATGGTAGTTTTAACCCAATAAAACACCACAAATACCCACTTATCTATGATAAAAAGTACCTCGAGCAATCTTTGGATCGCTAACCATATTTGAGCCTGAATAAAATTCAGTTTTTCCTAAGGTATTTGCAGTCTTAAGTTTATAGGTCACCACGCTATTATCAGCATTTCTCATTTTAATGAGGTCGCCATTACTTGAGGCTGGTATTTTCATTCAGAAGCTTATCCCAAACTCTGCAAGATTCATGTAAATAGAATACACATTTCCATAGTATCCATTATTTGAACCTGTTGGCAAAGCTGAACAAGTGATGAAAGAAATTGGTACTACGCCATTGTCAGGTGGCATAATTGCGCCACTTTGGTAGGATGATAAATCCTTGAACCTTTGGTTTTCCACATTCTTTGAATTAAGAATCCATTTTGCATAAGGGGAATATGTAGCTTCTCCAAACACAAGGCACAAAAGAATGAAAATTGTTCTCAACTGAGTTGATGACATTTATTTATTATTATCCATAAATGGTTTCATGAAATTATCATTAAAAAGGGATAACACTTTCTGAGGAAGACAATATGGAGATATAGGAAGAAAAAGTTAAAAAGGTAAAAAGTTATAAATTTTCATTGTAGAATATAGATGTTTCTCTTTAGCAGCTTGATAAGAAGATATTGATGGGTTTCCAACGTAATTTAAGTAATTAATTTTATTAAACGAATAGGGTCAAAATTCATTTTCCAAGTCTGCAGAATTTCTCAAATATAATTTAGAGTATAGAGATTGCATATTAAAAAAATTGAAATTAAGCACATACAACTAATCAGGGTAGAAGTTTTGTTAATTTCTATCATTACAAATCAAATATTCTGCTTATCTGTGCCTTATGCTCTATGGACCCTAATGAGACTTGATCCCAGTCTCTTGAAGGTTTTCTCAAGCCAGCTAAAATTTGCATGAAAAAAACTCAGAGATTTTTCAAATGGCAAGTGGGTTCTAAGATGAATTTTTAACCATTTTGAAGTCAGGTTGAAGAAAATGCCTATTGCTTTTATGCTTTAATTACATTAGATTTTATTGTAAAAAATTAGCAATTCAGATTTTAAGCTTTACTTTTGATGCAATAAGCTCTTCTTGAAAAGAATTCAAAAATTTAGACATAAAAACATATATCAAGTTTTTTAAAAATAAGTGAATAAAATTATTCTATTAATTGTTTTCTAAGCTACAGCCTCATTCTATTATCCAAATAACAATTCTGCATAGTAATTAAATAGTTTTTGAGTGATCATGAAATCTAAAATGGAAATCATAATTAAGCATTTTTCTTTTTGATGAGCTTTTTTAAAGAAATATTTGAGTATTAACTGATATCTATTCGATAGAATTAAAATATTGTTAATTATAGAGCATAATTAAAAATAAATTTTATTGGTCTGCCAAAAAATTTGAAATCCAAAAATACCTATTTTTGAATTAATAAATTTCATTATAAAAAATAGCAATTTTTAATAAAGAATTAAGAACTTTCAGATCAATAAGGTTAAATTTTTATCAAATTTCTATTACCAATTAAAGAAATGCCTTGAAACTAGCTACAACTCTCCTGTTTTTTAGAAATTTTGACTCAATTAAAGCAGTATTCGGACCTGACATATGAAAAATAAATTAGAGATCATTGAGTTTAGGTAAAATATGCGTGTCTTAACATTGTGGAATTTACCAAGGTTTAAGAAGATTGATCTATTCTAAATTTGACAGTAGAAATTTTCTTAGGAGAGATTGTTGTGGCAATGCGGCTAAACTTGCCAACATAGGAAAATTGATCTCAATCAGCTGGTTTCTTTAGAATCCATTAAAGCACTTACTAATACATTATAAAAACAGTGATTTCTCCTATATTAAGATCCTGAAGCATTTTTTAAGATATGGCAGCAGCACCATTAGGATTTTTACTTCAAATTTCTTAAGTAAATTTTAACAAAAGGATTCAAATGATGAAACAATTTTCTCAGATTATGAAATAAAGTTTATAATTTGACTTATAGCTTATAAATAATGTCTAATTTTTGAATGCTAAACATGTATTGTCGCAGAAACTTTCTTGACAAGGTTATTGAATTTTTGAATGAGGATCCGAATATAGATATCACTGACTCTGATGGGTTCCTTTTTTGAGATGCTATGAAGAAGAACAAGCCTGAACTAATGAGAATTTTATTGGAATTTTATGAAAAGCAACTATTACAATATGCTTCTGATAGCATTGAATATAGAACTGGAAAATTAAAGAAACAGGAGGTTTTAAAACAAAATACACAGGATTTGAAACTTTCAAGAGAAATTCTTGAAATTCTAAAACAATACATACCAGAAGATTCTGGCTCTGAACAAAGCATTGATGAACTTGATAATCTTCCGGATTTTAATGCAGAAAACTACCAAAGACTTATGGAAAATATTCGAGCTGCTAATGCGATCTTAAGCAAAGAGTTTGAGCATTAAACATATTAAATATAATTAAATTTGAATTAGATTAAGCCAAACCATAATATATTTGTTAAGTCAGAATAAGCTTGAGATATCAATGTGATATTCAGGATGCTGTATAAGTTATATGCAAATCAATAATAGATTCTTAATCTTATGAATTTTCTTAGAGAATTATGAATCAGCAATCTATAGAGATAAAAAATCTGCTAGAAAATGACTGAAATTTCAGAAGATTCATGATGAAGAAAATAATATCAATTTTGCTACTATACGATTAATGCCAATAATATTTTTGAGCAAATTAGGCTATATCAAATGCTACTTTTAAATTATATAGATAATTGATCAAAAGCTTTCCAGTTTGCCCTGATCCCAAATTATGAAGCTTTCTGAAGATATGACACTAAAATAGTGAAATTTTTCCAGCAAATTTCGAATGCTGGCTTCGGCCAAAGTATTAAAATGATCAAAAAATTTATTCGAGATCATGAAATTAAATTTAATAGTCTAAACGGCGATGTATAAATGATTTTACATACTAATAATAATATGTAGATTTGGGTTAACAGTGAACTAATATCTAATTCTGATAGAAGAAGAACCAAGGCACTCGAAGAACTAAAGCAGCGCTCAATGACGCTTACCAACTATCGAGGAAGACATTTACATGCTATTAAAGCAATCTCGCAAAATGGTTCAGATAATTTCCTTTGCCATTATAGGAATCATGTTTGAATAATCTATATTAAAATAAAAATATAATCTTATTAATCTTAATCTAAATTAATCAATCTTTTTTTATTCAGGTCAAGCTTGTAGTAGTGTGCTTCACATCCAATATACACTCCTCCTTTATTATATGCACAATACACTTGATTAGCATAATTGATTATTGATTGTGCAATTCGTCTCCAAGCAGTGTCGCTTCCATTTTCGCTTTCATATATTGATCCATCCCAACCACATTCAATCAAATACAGTCTCTCTGCATTTATCAGGATCTTTCTTTTATTTTCTGCAAAATCATAAGGAATTGATGTAAATGGGTTCGCACCAATTGAATATCGCAAAAGCTTTCTATTAAAATATCCAGAAATCAAAATATTTTCATTAAATATTATACTATTGCAAGTGACATCAGGTTGCGGCATTGGAGTTAATTTTCTTCATTGATTTTCAACAAAATCAAATCGACAAGATAGAGCTAATGGATTAGGATCACTTCCTCCAAAGCAATAAACGTTTTGGTTGAAATAGATAGCTGATGAGTATCAGCAAGGAGTTCCAGATGGCAGAACTTCAACTGAACAATTCTCATTAATTAGCAATGTAATCCCTGAAATTGGCCTAGCTCTACCATAACAGAACAATTTACCATTTGGTAGTTGAGTTATGCAAGTACCGAAGTTTAAGACTTTTTGAGTTTGCAAGATTTTCTTTTCTTTGCTTTCACTTTCAGTGTCGTAAATACACAAAATAGTTCTATCATTTTCACAGATAATATTATAAACAATTGGTCTTGAATGAAAAGAGTTGGGATTTGGCTGAATAGGAATTTTAGGACTTTGAGTGTTTTCTATTTTCTCTACTTTGAGATTACTTTGAGGAGTTTTCATTTCTCTTTTGAATTCTTCTTTTGCTTCTTCAGATCCTTTTTGATCATTTTTGTTCTCATTTATTATGCTTCTTAGGCGTGCTAGTTCTGCTGTAAGTGATTCAATTTGCTTTTCTTTGCTTTCATTTGTGCTTCTATATTCAGATATTTTCTTTTCAAACTGCTCTTGCCTATCTCTTTCTCTATATTGGCTAATAGCAATGTTCATAGCAGAGAATTGTGGAATTGCTATGCCTAATCTCAGAGTTTTGTTTATTATAAGCTCATCATTTAAGATAGTATTTATTGTTGGCCTTTTACCTCTTTCTTTCTTTAAGCATCAATTGACGAAACGTTTCAAGTCTTTTGAGTATCCATTTCTAATTGGCATATGAGGCTCATTTTGTATTTTAATCTCATTTTGGTCAAAAGGGTACTCAAGATTGCACAGATGGTATAAAATGCATCCAACTGCCCAAACGTCACTCTCCTTTGTTTGGGGCTGTCTTTTACATGTCCTAGGAGAACGGATAGCAAGAGCTCCCTGGATATCTTTTGTTTCTAAATGTCTAGAAATTCCAAAGTCAGCTATTTTGATGTTATTATTTTCATCCAAAAGAATATTCCCGAGATGAAGATCTCGATGAATAAAGTTATTGTAGTGCAAAGTTTCGAGGCCAAGGCAAATTTGTATGAAGTACTTTCATATTTCATTTTCTTCAAAGTATTGATTAGCTAGTTTCTTGTTAGTCACGGCTTGGAGAAGATCACCATTTGAGCAATAATCCATGATCATAAAGTAGGTATTGCCATCTACAAAATGACAGTCTAAGTGAAGTTTGTATTGATTAACATATGAAAGAATTTCCATCTCCATCTCAATATCCTTCCATCTTGAAGCATTGTTAGATCTGACGACAACCTTCATTGCATATATCTTTTCATCGCCTAAGTAGATATTACTTTTCTTTCTAACAGTGTAAATTGTACCATAAAAGCCATAACTTATTCTGCCCGTAACATCAAAAAGCTCAATTAAGTTAGCTGGAAAGAGTGCCATCATCTTTATTATTATTATCGAAATTGATTCATCTACAAATATGGACTTTAGAAATTCTTAGATTTATAATTTAATGTTAAAACTGGTGAAAATATTTTGCTTTATTTAAACATAAATAATTAAATTATGATAAATAAAACCAGCATCCAAGAATAAGTATTGTCAAAGAAACATTATCTTGAAATTAGGAAAGTTTTTAATAAGAAAACTAAGAATTAATTTTGGTTAATAAAGGGCTTATAGCTAGATAAGCAGTTAATATTTGAATAGAAAACTAAAAGACCTGCATATATTTAAGTATTTTATAGGAAGAGAAAAGAGCTCAAATCATAAACCATATAAAGATAGAGGCTTTAAATCGATTAAGTGAAGTGGCCGATATGAAGACAAAATTCATGTTATGCTTGCATTTGCTTTTAAGAAACAGCAGCGATTAGATAAATAAAGGCAATAAAGCTGATCGACTGCCTCTTTGCCACTTAATATTTTCCAAAATAAGTCTAATTTTCCTTCTAATAATTTTTATAATTATAGGATGAAGCCAAAACGGTGCTTTATACCAAAATGCGTTCAAAAATTGGCCCTTACAGTCTTATTTAAATATAAATGCAATAGTTAAAATTTGGGTGATTCGTAAAAAAATGCTAAGAAAGAAGTCTAAGCATTGGCTGAATTATATAGATAAAATAAATTAAACATTAAAATTTACCCTAATTTCAAGATTCTAAATATTTCTGAAGATAACAGCTGCAAAGGCATCCAAAAGATGCAACAATTATTGGGATAACGAAATAAAGTTTGATAGTTAAACTAGTAATTATAAATAATGACTATTTTTGTATGTTAAACAGGAATTCTGTTAGCAAAGTTATTAAAATTTTGAATGATAATTCGAATATAAATCCCATTACTGTGATGGATTTTTGTTTTGAGATGCTATGAAAAAGCAAGCCTAAATTAATAAGAATTTATTTGAGCATTATAGAAAACAACTATTGCACCATTTTTCTGATAAAATTTGGTATAAAACTGGAATTAAATCTATAGGAAGTTTAAAAGAAAATGCATATAATTTGGATATTTAAAAGAATTTTTAAAGCAATATTTCCTCGAGAATACTCCAGCTCTTAAAAAAGCATGATAAGAGATAATGTTCGAGATTTTGATGCAGAAGATTGCCAGCTAGCTATGAAAAATATTTGATGCATTCTTAATTGAAGAGAAAGCATTAAAATTATTTAAAAATATTAAATATGCTTAAAATTGAAATTAGACTAAGCCAAACCATACTTTATTACACTATCAGAGCTATTAATGTGGTATTCTGGATACATATAAATATATACAAATAAATATGACGTTTATAGCTTTCTCTTGTTTTAATTTTTAATCTTATACTCAAATCATAGATTCTTAAATTTTTCTTGACTTTTTTACACACAATCTTAGAAATTTTAAAAATCAACACCTGAAATTCATTTTTTCTTTATTTTATCCTAATAAATTTTGATTAAAAATTCAAATATTGTGATATACTGTATTAATTAATGAAATTATGAAGCTTTCTAAAGATATGACAGAAGAAATAGTGAATTTTTTCTATCAAGTATCTAATGCTGATTTCCGCCAAGGTATTCAAATGATGAAGCAATTTATTCGAGATCATGAAAGCAAATTTAATATCTTAACCAGTGATTTGTAATTTATTAATATTAAATTTTACATACAAAAACAATTTATTTGAGACTATGAAATTAATGTAATAGTCTAGCACAAGTGATTTATAATAATTTTTTCAATCTAATCAATTTATTCGAGATAATGAAATTAAATTTAATAGTTTAACGAGTCATTTATAAATGATTCATACTAATTTTTACACACTAAACTTGTACTGTGGCAACAATTCTATAGACAAGGTGATTGAAATTTTGAATGATAACCCGAATATAGATATCATTCACTGTGATGGATACCTTTTTTGAGACGCTATGAAGAATAGCAAGCCTGAGCTGATGAGAATTTTATTAGAATTTTATGAAAAGCAACTATTACAATATCCTTCTGATAGTATTGAATATAGAACTGGAAAATTAAAATTGCAAGAGGTTTTAAAAGAAAATTCACTGGATATTGAACTTTCAAAAGAAATTCTTGAAATTCTAAAACAATACATACCAGAAGATTCTGGCTCTGAACAAAGTATTGATGAACTTGATAATCTTCCGGATTTTGATGCAGAAAACTACCAAAGACTTATGAAAAATATTCAAGCTGCTAATGCGATTTTAAGTGAAGAGTCTGAGCATTAATACATATTAATATAATTAAATTGGAATTAGATTAAGCCAAATCAGAATATATTGTTAATTCAGAATAAGCTTGAGATATCAATGTGATATTCAGGATGCTGTATAAGTTATATGCAAATAAAGATAAAGTTTACATTGATTAACTTTAAATCTATATATAAATCATAGATTCCCAAACCTTATGAATTTTTCTTGACTTTTTTACACATAATTTTAGAAATTTAAAAATCATCACCTGAAATTCATTTTTTCTTTATTTTATCCTAATAAATTTTTGATAAAAATTCAAATATTGGGATAGAAATTTGTTGAATAAATGTATTATATGCTATATTATTCAATTTTGCATTAATTTTTATACCGAAATTCTCAATAAAAATTATTTCAACAAAAAAATTTAAAAAATTTTCATTTCCTATTATATCTGTTATATGCCTATTTCCAGAACAGAACCAAAAATGCCTTGAAAATCCGTCAAATCCCCTTAAATCTGATAAACCGAAATTAAAATGTCGTACTCATCTCAGCGCCGAGCAGAGAAGAGAGTACGTAGGTGTCATCTTGGCATTGAAGTCGCTGGAGCTTACAAGCAGCTTACAA
>CATKHM010001264.1:0-10404 GCA_949751825.1 Blepharisma undulans | reverse complement strand
TCTTCTTGGCCTTTATCAAAGAAGCAAAAGATGACTATAATAGACGCAAAGAAGACATAAAGGTAAATTCAGTAGAATATCTCCATTGGAATGGTGTAACTTTTGAAAAGATCAAATCAGGCGATATCGAAGTCGGTATGTTTGTTCTTGTAAATGATGGAGAAACCGTCCCTGCTGATATGGTCTTATTAGCATGCAGTAATGAGTCATGCAATGTTTATATTGATACCACAAGTGTTCTAGGGAATGGGAACTTGATAGAAAGACAAGCGTTGTCAGAAACACAGAAATTTTTAAGTGGAGGTGCTGATTTAGGGGTGAAGCTTGAAAAGATGTATGGATCAGTTAAAGTGGAAGAAGCCAACAGAGATGTTCTAAGCTTCCAAGGACTCATGATTTTAGCAGGACATCCGAAAGGAATTGAAATACAAATTAAACATTTATTGATGAGAGGGTCAGTTTTGAAAAACACCACATGGGCAATGGGACTTGTAGTGTATGCTGGAGAAAATTGTAAAATCCAAATGAATATCAGAAACCAGTTAAGAAAAACAAGCAAGCTAGAAAAACAGCTCAACAAATGGGTGGTTTATATCTTAGCCTTTGAAATCGTCCTGGTGATTATTTCACTTTTTCTTTATTACTATGCTGCTGAAAGCAAATTCAGAAACTACCATTTTCCTGAAGCCCTTGTTGTATATTTAATCCTTTATAGCAATGTTTTTCCAATTTCGCTATTTGTGGTCATGGATATTATAAGGCTTTGCCAAAGCAAGTTAATTTCTTACCAAATGTGTGGAAACGTTGAGTTTAAGTCTACTAATGTGAATGAAAACTTAGGTCAAGTGGAGTATATAATCACTGATAAGACTGGAACTTTGACGGAAAACCAGCTTATGCTTAAAGCTTGCTTTGTGGGGCTTGAAGAATATATTGATGATGACTCTCCTTCAGAAACTCTTGAAAACCGTCTTTCAGCAGTGTCTGATGACGGAAAGCCAAAAAATTTGACTGAAGTCCCATTTTCCACAAAACATACGTATAGAGAAGGGTATGACCAAGATCCACCATCTGATAATTCTTTTGATAGACTTAGAAAGTTCCTTGAAAAAGAAAACTCTGGATCACTTAAAACTAATTTTATAAGATGCTTAACAATGTGCAACTCTTTGACTATTCAATGGAATAAATATTATGGACCATCTGCTGATGAAATTGCCTTAGCTGAAGGTGCAGCTCGTCTTGGCTATGTTCTTCGCAACAAAATGGATGATCAAGTTGAAATTGAAGGCCCAGAAAACACTTCCATGTTTACTGTTATTGATACTCGAGAATTCGACCCAGAAACCCAGCAATCCAAAATCATTGTAAAGAAAAATGATGAAGACGCTGCCTATTTGTATATAAAAGGCTCGCATTTTTCTATGCTTGAATATTTTGAAAAGGAAACTGATCTAGTAAATACAATAAATAATCAAATAGAACAGTTGGGCAAGCAAGGGCTCAGAACAACTGTATTAGCTTATAAAAAACTCACAACACTTGAATTGGCTGATTTTCAGAATAAGGTTCAGCAAGCCAAAAATTCATTACTAAATCAAACTTTGAGGATTGAAAATGCATACAAAGATCTCGAAGCGAATTTGGAGTATTTAGGAATTGCAGGAATTGAAGATATTGTTTTAAGTGATACTAAGGCTGCAATAAGTGAACTAAGAGAAGCTGGGATTAAAATATGAATGGCAAGTGGAGACAATGAGAACTCATGCATTTCAACAGCAAGATCTTGTGAGTTAATTGAAAATGAGCCTATTTTCAAGCTTCAGAATTTAGGTGCCTCCTATCAAGTGTATAAAGCCCTACAAAAAGGCTTGGAAAGCTATGTTTTTCATTCAAAAATTGGCGCATTAGAGAGAGCAGACAGTATAGGCGAATTAGAAGAAGCTAACGATCCCAATGGAAGAGATCTAGATGACAGTCTAAAGGAAAGTGAAAATTTAGAGAACTCAGAATCAATTGAAAGATCCCCCACAAGAAAAGGCACTCAGCCTAATAAAATTGTTTTCAGAAAATTTTCGAAAATTGGAATTACTTTTGAAGATCTCAATTTAGGAGAATTTCACCCAAGCCAAGTAGATTTCGTTGTTTCTTGCGACAGAGTCTCATTCAGAGCAGCCGTACAAGATAACAAAGCAAGAAAACTTTTAGTTGCATTACTTTTTTCTGCCAAATTTGTATGTTTTTCTGGGATGATGCCCAAAGATAAATCTGATGTTGTAAAATTGTTGAAGACAAGTTTTGCATTTAAGCCATTGGTATTGGCGATTGGTGATGGTAGTAGTGACATTTCTATGCTCCAAGAAGCTGATATAGGTGTTGGAATTACAGGCAAAGAAGAAAGTGAAGCAAAAAACTATGCAGAGCTTTCTATATCACACTTTGCTTATCTTAAAAATGTGATACTTCTGCATGGGCATTGGAGCTATAGTAAAATGAGCCAAGTTGTGCTGCTGTTTTTATATAAAAATTTTGTTATGACCATGATTATTTTTGGCTTTTTCCTGGCTTCAGATTATTCAGGATTTTCTATCTTCAATGGTGGACTTATAGTAGGCTTCAACATTTTCTATACTATTTTACCTATAATATCTCTTGGAACATTTAACCAGCGAACAACAAAAGATCAAATTTTATTGAATCCACGAATTTACACAAAAGGCATTACCAATGAATTTCTGAATTTGAAACAATTAATAACTTATATTATATTAGGCCTCATACATACAGCAGCTATTTTATTGCTTATTGTTAGTGTGAATCTTTATATAGTCAGCGATTCAGGAAGGAGTTCAGATTTATCATTGCTTGAATTCAGTTTATTCCCATGCATGGTTTTAGCAATTTTATGCCAAGTATGAAAAGAAACAGATGTTTTTAATTGGATTACTATAACTCAATTTGTTTTATCAATTGGATTTATGATTGGATATTTAGGCATTACTAACGCTCATAATTTTACTAGCAAAGAACTTAGAGGTGCTGGAGATGAGCTAAATGACTCCTCTGCAAATATTACAGGAATTATCATTATCCCTTTAATTTGTTATGTAATATCATCTGCTTATGACTATTTTCATAATTTCCTCTGGCATGGAGACTTTGAAGCCAGCAAAGTTATGCCTGAATTAGGAGGGAGATTTAATCGACTGGAACACTATGCAAATAACCTTGAAAGAGTTTATGAGGATTCTTCTGTATGGAAAAATGAATTTGAAGTTGATGGTTTTCAAATGAAAAAATACTCCATGCATTTCAATGCTCCAAATATTGAAAGAAAATATAGAGAAAGATATACAAATGAGCACTTGGTATTTTTCAGAAGAATTTTGCTTTATATTGCTGCTTTATTGGGAGCATTTACAGTTGTCGCTGGAAGTATTGAAAAAACAGGTGCCGCTTCTGGAGGTGCAATCATAACCTTTGCCCAGCTACTAGTTTTTGCATTTTCATACACAAAGATTTTTAAGCAGAACTATATCTTTTTTTGTATTTTCTGGATGTCTTGTGCAATTTTAATCAAATTTATCATGGAAATGGCTTTC
Organism: Blepharisma undulans; assembly: GCA_949751825.1. Classification (NCBI taxonomy): domain Eukaryota; phylum Ciliophora; class Heterotrichea; order Heterotrichida; family Blepharismidae; genus Blepharisma; species Blepharisma undulans. The sequence continues at coordinate 6,802 of CATKHM010001264.1, read as the reverse complement.
AAAATTGAATCAGCACTAATAACATGTATGCTTACTGAATTGTCATTTTTCGTGTTTGATGTCAACTGGCTTGCTATGAGTGTTTTAAATTTAATAAATGTCTGCTTATACATCATTTCTTGTGGAGTCTCAACTGAGGGATCAGGCCATTCATCAGAACGTGTAGCCCTTGATATTTTGACTTATTGCACATTAGTTGCAGCTGTAACAGTCACATCTTCTATCTCATCTCGTGAAATTGAAAAATCCAAACGAATGGAGCACAAACTTCTTCATGACATAGAAGCAGAATTTGAAAGCAATAATTCTATTTTAAGTCAACTTCTCCCCGCATTTGTTAGAAATCGTGTAAAAGAAGGCACCAGATATATCGCAGAAGACCAAGGAGAAGTTACAATCGTATTTTGCGATATTTGTGATTTTGATAAAATTTGTAAAGAATATAATCCTGATGAGCTGACTTCTTTTCTTGACACATTTTTCCAGACACTTGATCAGATGTGTGAAACAAGCGGGATTACAAAGATAGAAACTGTAGGAAAAACATATATGGCTTGTGCAGGGTTAAAAGATTTTGAATTTGATTTAAGTGATGATTTAAAGAAGATAACTCATGCAAGAAGAGGCATTGAGATGAGTTTGGCGATTTTAGACTTGGTACAGAACATTGAGCTTAAATTTGGAGGAAAACTACAAGTAAAAATTGGAATAAATAGCGGAAAAGTGACAGCAGGAGTTGTAGGACACCACAAGCCACAGTTTTCATTAGTTGGTGATACAGTTAACACAGCTTCTCGTATGTGCTCGACTATTGATTTGCCTAACCAAATCCAAATAACGACTGAAACTTTTAATATGATTGGTAATGCGAAAGGGTTAAGCTTTTTGCCAAATGAGGTAGAGGCTAAAGGGAAAGGGAAAATGAAAACGTTTTATGTTTACACAGAAAAAAATAATGATGAATATCCTGATAATAATATTATTGAAACACAAAGAATTCCTAAAAAGCCTTCTCTTATGGTTCCTTCTTTGGGAGGATTGACAACTGGTTCAAAAGCATCGTATTCAAGTAATGCATCGAATGAAGGAGAAAGTTCAACTAAAAGGACACAAGAAACATTTAGAGAAAGGTTTGATTTTTCAATGAAAAATACAAAAGACTCAAAAAAGCCAGAAAATAGAGTCATAAATTTCAATATCAAAGAATCTGAAGAAGAAAAAGAGCTGAGGTTAAGCAAAACAAAAGAAAACGCTATAGTTCTGTTTTATGGGTTATATATCGCTGTTTTTACTTATTGTTTATTGCTGTTATATTATGGACTCAAATGGGAGTATGTTTCAGGATACAGCGAAGACTCTATACTTGTAGGAAGAATTATTGATGTGATTTTCCTTGTCGTTTGCCTGATAGTTCACAGAAAATTTTATTTGTTTAGATGCTATCCTTTGCTAATAGTAATCTGCTTAGTTTGGCTGAATATTGTAGTTCTGTTTAACATTGGCTATAATGCTGATGCAAAGGCTGATATGTCTGCATTAGAAGTAATGTATTTGATTCTAATTCTTTCACATATTTCAGGTGGAAACTTTATTGTCCATTGCTTGTCACTTATTGTCGTCTTTTTCACATGGCTTGCATTAGCTGTAACTAAAGGAGGCGCAGTGGAATATGTGCTGAATATTGTTATTGTTGCTAGTTCTGCATTTATTAACGTAATTGCAGGGTATACGAGAGAGAAAAAAGTTAGGATAAACTTTAATTTAACAAAAGCAGCAAATATTGAAAACCAAAAAACTGAGCAATTGCTTTCGTTTATGATGCCAAAGTTTGTGCTTGAAAAATATAAACAATTCCGTGCTACAACTGACAGGCTATTCCAAGTCACACTACTCTTTGCTGATATTGTTGGATTTACAGCTTGGAGCTCAGACAAGACACCAATCGAAGTCGTAGAAATGCTCTCCAATCTTTTTACCAGATTTGACAAGAAATGCATAGAATTCAACGTCTACAAGGTCCATACAATTGGTGATTGCTATGTGGTCATGGGAATCACAAATGATATTCACAGAGATATCAGTGCTGAATGCTTAAATATGCTGAAAATGGCTCAAGCAATGATCCATATAATTAACCAAGTCAACGAAGAGCATAATTCAAGCCTTAACATGAGAATTGGCCTCCACACAGGGGAAGTTATTGCTGGGATTATTGGAACAACTGTGGTCAGATATGATATTTATGGACCTGATGTATTATTAGCAAATAAAATGGAAAGTGGAGGAGAAGCTGGTAAAATCAATGTCAGTGAAGTCACAAGAGAAATTTTGGAAGGGAGGATTCCTGATAAGCTACAATATAATTTCAATAAAGAAATTGTGGCAAAAAGCATTGACAGGTCTTTGAAGTGCTATTTTGTGACAACTCCGAGTGATTTGTTTGGATTATAAAGAAAATTGGATTATATGTAGCTTATAGAGTAATAAAAATAATTATTTATTACGTTATTTAATGTTTTGATATAGAATGAGCTATTTGTTTTGAGCATAAAATTTACAATACACAATATGAAATAAATTCATAAATGCATTGATAATTTTTTTTTAATTAAAAGATCTTGAAAGAATTTGGATATAAATTTTTAAATAATGCTATTCATATTTTTAAATAAAAAAGCTAAATAATATATTTAGTTTTTGAATTGAATTTTCACTGAGTTTGAATTTTACTTATTGTTTTCATGCATCAAATATTTAATATATTTCGTTTATCTTTCAATTATAATTATGGAAGCTGAACGTAAAAGATTTCAATCAAGCGAATCCTCTGATGATCCTCAAATCTACACCCCAGATCACTCTGAATTACTCCTTCAACTTCAAGAAAAAATTAAATCTCAAGCTATTCGCTTACGATCCCTCGAACAATATAAAGACTTATGCGAAGCACGAATAACTGAAATAATCCCAGGCCACCCACTTCCAATTGAACCAGATATGCTTGGCACCTCTTCAAATCCTCTATCAAAGCAACTAGAAGAAGCCAACTTGAAGATATCCCTTCTGCAAGATCAGCTTTCTCAGTTTAGTGCTCGATTTCATGCAGATTCCAAAAAAAATGACAGTCAAAATGAAAATTTAGAAGATCTCTATGTAGATTTGCGGCATAAATTTTTAGAATTATCAAAAGAAAAAACTCTCCTTGAAGAGAGCTTAAGAGCTGAAATTTTGACTTCTGAAGAGCAAAAAGTATATATTGAAGTGCTAAAAGAAACATTAGAAAGTCATATTGAAAAACTCGGACTAACCGGAGTAGGAGCAGATGCATTTGCTCAGTACGCTAAAGAAAAAGAGCAAAGCGATATAAATAGAAGACGCAGCTCTAAGATGCACAACACACTTAAAGATCAAGAAGTGAACATTAATAAACTGACTGAAAGTTTGGAACAAAAAAGTGCTTTGTGTAAAGAATTGGAATACACACGTGATGAGCTGAAAAAGCAATTAAGCACTGCCACTTCTGCTTTGAAATATAATGATAATGAAATCCATAGATTAGAAGCAGAAAATTCTGAATTGGCCAAGAAGTTTGAAGAAGCTACTTATAAAATCAATTTACTTACTGAAGATCTTGAAAAGACAAAAGAGACTCATACAGATTTGCATGAAGAGCACTCAAAACTAAAAGAAAATTTAGACCAAGAAAAAGGACATAAAGAAAAATTCGAAAAAGAGCTGGAATCCTCCAGATCTGAACAAGCAAGAAATGAGAGGAGCTTACGAGAAGTCCAGCAAAGTTTTAATAATTTGAGATCAAGAATAGATGAAAAAGAAAATGAAATTACCATTATAAAAGAAGATTTGCAGAGAGAAATTGCGCATAAACAGTCATTAGAAAGAGAAGGTGAAGCTTTGAATGAAAAAGTTAAGCTAACTGAAGGGAAATTGGAAGAAACAGAAAAATCTTTGGAACAATCCAGAAAAAGAGAAGCTCAGATTAGCACAAATTTAAGTCAAGTACAATCTCAATTAAGCCGAGCCCAAATTTCGCTAACGAGTATGGAGAATGAAAACAAAGAATTACAAAAATCACTTGAAAGTAAAACTTTTGACTATGAAGAAATGAAAATTCGCAATGAGTCGAACCTAAAACAAATTGACGAACTTCGCTTTGAAATAGAAAAAATGTGGAATGAAAAGCAAGAAACTTATCAACGAGACCAAAATCAAGTGAAAGAAATAAATGGTCTTTATGCAAGATTGAACGAAAACCAGAAAAATTCTGAAATTATGCAAAATGAAATAGAAAATCTTAATAATGAAATTTTGAATTTGCGTGACGAGATTGAGAAGTATAAGTCAAGCTTGTTAATTGCCTCAGAAAAGCGTGATAATTATGCAAGTGAGCTTCGCAGCCTTGAATCATGTCTGAGTCAAGAGCGTACTAACCACCAATATTCTCAAAATGAAAGCACCTCCATGAAGTTGAAAATAGAAGAATTAGCAAAAGACTTAAATATTCAAAAACATCAGTTGAAAGAAAAAGACGAGCACTTAAAAGAATCTGAAATAACAATAAATTCATTTAATGATGTTGTAAAAAGATTAAGAGAAGAAATTGATGGCGAAAGAAATGAAAGAAGAAAAATCACTGAAGCTTATGACAGGCTAAGCTCAGACTTCGATAAATTAAAAGATGAAAAAAGTAATTTAGAAATACAAATTGAAGAGTGTTGCAAAATTGGAGGAGATTTAGTAGACAATTTTCAAGATCTAAACCTTACAAGCATTTTAGCTGAATTTTTAGCCTCTTGGGATCAGCTTCCAGCTGAATTAAATTCAGTTCAAAGGTGGATGCAATTGGTTACAGAAGAAATTCTTCATAAATTCGAGAAGAATTTGCAATTGTTGAGAGAGAATGAGCAGATAAAATCGCAGATTAATTCTTTGCAAAGATATATTGAAGAGCATAATAGAGAAGAAAATGTATTAAGAAACAAAGAAGAAATGCTGAGAAAAAGTTTAGATGACCTTTATAGTCAAAATATTCAGGTAAAAGAAAATCTTCATGCTGAAATAGCAGCTTTACATAGGGAAATTATTGGACTACGATCAAATATTCAAAGCTTGCATGAAGATAATGAAAAATTGAATGACGAAATTCGAAAAATTTTACAAGAAAACCAAAACATTAAATCTTTGAGTGAAAGTAAAAAAGAAGGCTTGGAGAGAAAAATTTCAATAATAGTCAGGCAAAAAAGAGATTTGGAAGATATGATGACTAATTTTTGGAGATCTAAAGCAATTGACTCAAAAAGAATTTTTGATGAAATTATGAGAATAAGAGCTGAAGCTGAAAGGTGTGAAAATGAAAAATTCAGACTGAGTGAGCAGTTAGATCAAACTGTGGATTTAAACACAAAAGACTCAATTAAGCGACAGATAGGAAAATGTGACGACCAATATCTTGATTTTAAGAAGAGACTATATTCATTGGAAAGTGAGTTGATAGAAAACGAAATGAGGGAAAGCAAGAAAAAATTAATTGGGGATACAAGAAATTATGGTTTAATTAATGAAAGTGGAGATGGAATGACAAGAGAATCATTGTCAAGATCAGCTTATTTTGAAAGTTCGAGAAATTCTTATACGGGGAGAACACCACGCTAAAAGTTAAAGATATTTAAAAGATTTTAATTAGGATATTTATTAGCTTAAAACTTTATTCTTCTCTTTATGAATTATAAAGAGACATTATTTATTATGCATATCATTTGCAGATTAATTTATTTCTAATTAAAATCTCTCCTAAACTTTTTCATACTCAGTCCTTGAATATCTCATTTGGGAATAAGTCTAAATAATCATTACAGATTTTCCCCAATTTTTTCCTTTTCTTACTATTGTTTTCATTTCTCTCCAAACTGGCCCACTCTCCACTTTTGGTTGACTTTCTTCTTCATCATCCCACTCTTCATCTTCAAAAATGCAAACCACACATGCAAATAATGCACCAACAATAAAAATTGCCCCTAAAACACTCCAAATAATCCTTAATCACACATAAGACGAAAATTTTTGTGGACATCCTAGATTCGTTTTTTTGGAAAATTTTATTTCACAAGCATCTGTGCGGCTAACTAATTCAAAATCAAATTCTTTTGGGCTGCAGACAAGAGTAATAGTTGTCATTTTTCTAGTCTCAAAATCATTTCAAGAAGAGATGCAGGTTTCACCAGTTCAGTATTCAATAGAAATTCCTTTTGCATAATGATCTAATAATCTGTAAAAAATTTGGTTATTTTGTCCTATAACTTCGCAGTCATCAGAAAACTTGGATTTTTTGATAGCAGAAGCTTTTTGGCCATTGCAGGTTTCTTGTAAGTTTTGGCCGATATTAAAAATAAAATAAGAGTCGCCTGCATCAATTTTATATGGATCGCTTAATATTGCTTACTCAGGTTTTCTTTGCAATTCTGATCAATCATATTCTTCTCCACTTTCAGGGTTAAAGTGATACATTGTGTCTTCAGCTGTCGCTGAGATAAATAGCAGTGTTATAAACATAATAAATAAAATAATTTATTATTGATTTAATAGTAAAGCAGACATAAATATTAACATTTTGAATTTTAATTTGAGTTTTCAATAGAAATATTCTCTTTCCTATATTTCATAAGAATGATTTGTGAGGAATATTCCTTGATATGAACATGATGACTTCTGGCAACGGCAGAGTTAGCAACAGAAAAGTAGATAAAAAGCCTGATAAAAGAATATGGGTTTTGATTCGATAAGATAG
>CATKHM010001263.1:0-10413 GCA_949751825.1 Blepharisma undulans | reverse complement strand
CATAGCTTTCTTGATTGCTCTCTTTTTCTGTTTCTTCTAAATTGAATACTTCTTTTTCTAAAAGCTTACTTTTATCTTCAAAAATAATAGAAAAACTCCTAAATTCTTTATTGTTATCTATATATTTCTTCGTTACTTCAAGCTTAATAGGTGTTCCTCTCTTTTTGATTCTAAGTTCAATTTCTTCTTTCGCTTCTTTTTTATCTTTTTTTCATCCAAGAACCAATAAAATTACATAAATAACTAATGTTGCGACAAAAATATAAATTTCTACAGAGTTTGTCTTTTTGGTATTAATCCATGCAGGAGAATTTGTGGTGTTTGTGACATTTAGATTACGGCTTGATTTTTCCAAAGTATTTTGCCAGAAAATTGACTCTTCAAGGCCATCATTTAGATCTGGAGATTTTGAAAGAAAGCTTGATGATATAGAAATATTTTTAGAAGCATAGGCTAAGATTCAAACTGTAAAAGAAAAAATATAATAAAAATTTCCCATTTATTATTGAATTATACAAGACTTAACCGTTTATAAATTGAAAAATTTTCAGCCCTTTTTTGTATATGTCAATCATATATATAAATATAATAATTTTTTTCTATTAATATTATAGCAAAATGAAATTAATAATCAAAAAATTAACAATTCAAAAGATCAATTTAGGCACCAAAAATATAATTCAAGGGCATAAAGCCAAATTTTTAATTAAGAATAGATTTATCAAATGAAATTTAATAGTAAACGGGTAACGTCATTTTATAAAACTTCTAAAATAAAAGGTTTTTTATTTTATCTAACATTTATAATAGAATTTTTCTTAATCAAATAATTATATTTTAGTTATAGCTCTTTCAATATTATTTCCATCATTTGTCTCATGTATTTGCCCATTATATGTTCTTTCCCCAACTGCTTCATTATTATTGTCAATTTCATGATCTTCAATTTCAGCTCTTTTCTCAAAATATTTTCTAAGTTTATCGGGAAGCAAAGCTAGCCAGTTGATAAAATTTATTTCAAATCATGATAAAATAAGGATTTTAATCGCGTAGCTTAAAATTGTATTTGCCATTCATATCATGCTTACACTTTTCTCAAACTTATAATTAAATTCTATTGTAATATAACAAAATAGTCCCATTAATCCTCAGCAAACAACTAGCCCAACCATCCTCCATCTTTCGTTGGCTTTTCTTATTTTACTGGAGCGAATTTCACTCATATTATCCTTAATTTCTGTTTCAAGACATAATAAATCAATTGCTACCATGATAACAAACATCACAAAAACGCAAAACAACATAATAAAAAAGTCTTCGGCTTCATAAGAAAGAGAGTCAGGCTTTTTTTGGGCAGAGGCATCAACATTTTTGACAGTTTTTACAGTAGATGGGCTGGAGTTTTTATAAAATAAGCTTATAAAAAACATTTGCCCTATAAGCACAAAAAAATATAATGTGATTGCAAGTAGCCTGGTTCTTCTTGGATCTTTAAAATAAAAAATAAACAAAAGACTATGATTTTTTTTTGCTTTATCTTTTCATGATTTTTTTGACTCCTCGGTAGTGTCTTTGGCAAAAAAAATGGAGTAGGCAATTTTTTCTTCTTTTTTTTCTTTCTTGTATATATATACTTCATCAGGTGCAAGAAAAGATAGGCTAATATTTTCATTAATTTCATCTGGATTTTTATTATCGGGAATTTTTTCTGTATTTCCTTCAGCTTGAACTTCAATTTGTTCATTATTTGATTTTTCGGTAATATTTTCTTCGTTGTTCTGATTTTCATGAATAATATCCTTAGAATTTTTCTTGCTATCTGCCTCTATATCGTTTTTATCATTATTCTTCAGCTTCATCTCTCCATCATAATTTGTGCCACTTTTTTTATTTTGTTCTAAATTGAATATTTCCTTGTTTTCGGGTTCAAAAATAATGGAAAATCCTAGAAATTCTTTTTTGTTGTCTATATACTTTATTGTCCCTTCAACCTTAATTGGAGTTCCTCTCAATTTAATTCTCTGTTCATTTTCTTCTTTTGCTTCTTTTTTGTCTTTTCTTCAGCCAATAATTAATAAAATTCCATAAATAACCAGAGTTGCAATACAAATATAGTTTAAAACAGCACTGGTTTTTTTCGTATCAATTCATGCAGGAGGATCTGTCGAGTTGGTGACATTCAAGTAACGGTTTGGCTTTTCAAAATTATTTTGCCAAAAAATTGATTCTTTGGCGTTTTGATTTAAGCTTGTTGAATTTTTAAGAAAATTTGAAGCACTAGTGATACTGTTTGAAGCATTCATATTCTCATAAACATGTGCTGAAGCATAAGATGAAATTCAAACTGTAAAAGAAAAAATGATGTAAAAAAGTCTCATTTATTATTAAATTGAATTGGATTAATCAAGAAATAACCATTTTATTAATTGGAATGTTTCTTTATAGTACATGGGTAAATAATATTGATCACATAAAAACAAATATTTTCTCATTGAGCTATTGAAATTTATATTGATCCATATTTTATTAACTAGCAAAAGATTAAGAGAATAAAAACTAAATTGAAAATTTATAATTTTATAGCTCAATTTTATTGAAAATCGAATAATTTCTATATTAGAAAGTAATGATACTTGCATTAAAAATACTTGCTATCAGTCTAATTATTTTTTACTAATAAACAGAATATCTCATTTTTATACTTCTCTATCAATTTAAAAACATTTTCATAAATACCAGATTAGATATCCAAAAGTTAATTTGTTTTCTTAAATAATTAATTAATGGCAAAGATCAGTAATTCCCTGATTTTTCTGATTCTGATCAGTATAAGCACTCAAGAGCATTTAAACGAAGATATTATCAAGGATCATCAAGTCCCTTACATAATTAAGAATATAACAAGAAGCCCTCAAGGTGTATTCGCCAATGCTGCTTTTGATTCTTCCTCTAAAGTAATCGCTGATCAAAATACAATACAAAAACTCACAATCAATATTACTTACGAGACATCAGAAAGAATCAGGATCAAAATAAAAGATGCAGAAAACAACAGATGAGAAGTCCCAAAAGTAGTTGCTTCTTACAACTATACTAAATCTGAGCCAAAATACGATATCATGATAGATGAAGATCCTTTGGGAATTCTCATTACAAGAAAATCTGATGGAAAAGTCATTTTCAATCTTGACCCAAACAGTTGGTTTTCTTATAATGACCAAGATATCGTCTTTTTTAATGTTCTTGACTATGATATTAAGATTATGGGATTTGGAGAAAGGATATCAAATTTGACTTTGAATAGAGGAGAATACACTATGTGGTCAAGAGACAGGTGCTCTCCTGTTGATGATGGAAATAACCCCAACGGCAATATGTATTCTGTTCATCCATTTTATGTAGCAATTGATGAAGATTTCAAGTGTTTTGGAGGCTTTCTTTTAAATTCCAACGCGATGACAGGATATGTAGGGAATAATTATGTTGGATATAGAACAACTGGAGGGATAATTGATTTTTATGTATTTATAGGTCCTACTGCTGCGGATGTGATTAGGCAGTATCAGGAGGTTATCGGTTTTCCAGCACTTGTGCCTTATTGATCTCTGGGCTGACATCAATCTCATTGAGGCTACAATAATTTGACAATAATAGAAAAAATAGTTGATTTATATACAAGTTATAATCTTCCATTAGACGCTATATGAAATGACATTGATTATATGACAAAATATGAAGATTTTACCTTGGATCCAGACAGATATCCTCATCACGAATTTTTATCCTGAATTGACCATCTCCACAGCTTGCACAAGCACTATATTCCCATTATAGATGCAGGAATTGCAAAACAGAACTATTCTGCTTACAATGAAATGATTCAAAAAGAGCTCTACATTAAAGATCCATACAACTCAGACCCCGCTGATGGTGTTGTATGGCCAGGAGATGCTGTCTTTTTAGACTGATTTCATCCAAATACCACTGATTTCTGGGTAGATCAGCTAATTGGCCTTTATAATTTGACTGAATTTTCTGGTATATGGATCGATATGAATGAAGCAAGCAATTTTATCAATGGAGATTTTGGATATTCAGCTACAATTATTAACAGCACCACAATGCCTTATACTCCTGGGGAAGATATCAATACGAATTCTTTAGATGTCGCATCTATCCACTATGGAGGAATATTAGAATATAATGTCCATTCGTTATATGGATTTATGGAAACAATTGCAACCAATAAGTTTTTCACAGAAAAATTAAATAAGCGAGCTTTTGTTTTAACTAGAAGCAGTTTCCCTGGCCATGGCAGATTTGGCTCTAAATGGACTGGAGATAATTATGCGGATTGGGAATATATGAGATATTCAATTATAGGGATTTTTAATTTTGGGATGTTTGGAATTCCTCATGTGGGTGCTGATATTTGTGGGTTTATAGGGGATACAACTGAAGAGCTATGCACAAGATGGATGCAGTTAGGGACACTTTATCCGTTTGCAAGAAATCATAATGATAATCTTGCAGTTTCTCAAGAACCTTGGGCTTTTGGAACAAATATGCTTGAGACTTCTAACTTGGCTATAAGAAACAGATATTACCTTATGCTTTATATCTCCACTGAAATGTTTTTTACCAGTTTTTCAGGAGAAGTGGTTTTCAAGCCTACATTTTTTAATTATCCATATGACAAAAAATTATATGAAAATGTAGTAAACCATTTTATGCTGGGAAATTCTTTAATAGTCCATCCATGCTTATGGAAAGGAGTAACCAGAGCATTTTCTTATTTCCCTGATGACATTTGATATGATTTTTATACTGGATCTCGAATAAAGCTTGATAATACACATATTATATCTTTGAATATGCCTATAAATGGACTCATAAACATCCATGCAAGAGGCGGATCTATAATTCCTCTATTAGATCTTGCAGATACTGCTTTAAGTGTAGAAGAGCTCAGAAAATCTAATATAACCCTTTTGGTTGCATTGAATTCAAAGCTAGAGGCTACAGGAAGAATTGTATTCGATGATGGAATTTCAGCTGGAACTATTAGTAAGGGAAATTATACGATGATGAATTATCATTGAAGGTTTGTAAACTATACGACTGATGCTCTGGATATTCAGCCTATATATAGCGGATATGAAAAACCTGAATATGAATTTCCACATATTTCTAATATAAAAATATATGGATGCTCAAGTCTTCCCAAGAAAGCAGATGTGCTGATTGATAGTAGAATCATTCAAGGATCAATAATAAATTACCCAGGACTAATTCCAGGTATTTGTCAGATCGAAATTTCTATTTCTAACGGGAGTTTTTCTCCAAATAAGCCAAGTCAAGTCATTTTACAATACTAAATCACCTTTTTATAAATCTGTTGGACACCAGTGAATGTTTATAGGCTCTATTAAGATAAAATTAATCGAATTATAAGCTAGAATGATAATTTTTCCACTTTCTTTGGTTTTTTTACGATCTGCTTTTGGAAAGTTTACATTGAGAATTAGGCTTGGCAACCATTTCAGGATCAATTTTAACACTAAACGTCTCAAACAATAGCTTTCCTCATAAGAGATTTGCAATTGATTTTTGATATTGAATAATTTCATTTCTTTTTACTATCATAAATAATTTTCCAACTAATATTAGTTAATAACTATTCTCAATAAGATTAATTTACAAAATCGTGACTTTATAATTAGATTTACTTTATCTTTATTCATTCTATTTTATTCTTTTGTTTAGCTTATTGATATCCTTCAAGATCAAGCAAAAAGCACTGACTCTTTTGAAAAAGATTTAAAAAATAATGAGAAAATTTGAAAATCTTTGGTCTCCAAATATTAATAAAGCTCTTCCCTAATGACTTTCTTGATGCATTTAGACTATAGCTTAAATTAAAAAAATTATTATTTTGAGGCTTGAAAATTACGCTGAGCCGCATATTTAAGCTTAACACCGTTTTTATAATTATGTTGAGAAAGTTTATTGCTTTAAGTTTTTTCACAGTTTTCACTCAAATTTGTAAATCTGAATCAACTTGCTCTAAAGGCTTAGCAGAAGAACTATCTCCCCGATTTAGGTTAACTTCAGAAGATCATGATGAGAGTTTTTTAAAAATAGATGATAAGTCTGGAAGCTTAACAAAAAACAATAATCGAAATCTGATGGGTGTAGCACACTGCCCAGAAAACTGCGCTGAATGCTCTAGTTCAAACTACAATGGATGCACCAAATGCAATTACTGATATTTTATGTTGGAAGGGGAATGTTTAAGTGTATGCCCAGATGGCTTCGGATATGGAGAATCTTGCGAAAAAGGGTCAAACTCATTAGTTTTCGACGTTAGTTTGAGCGGAATTGCAGGATATTTCGTAATTAATCAAATTACTGGAAGCAGCTTGGTCTGCGGAAATGATCCATATAGCTTTTACCCGAATTACGACACAAATGATCCTTTCCCAACTAAAGACAGAGGATATTACTTTGACGTCTCCAGCTCCTATATGCAGATGCCTCCAAATAGCATATCGTTGCTTGGGTTTAGACTTAATGTTGACCATACTATTGCTATTTGGGTCTATCAAATTGGCACAGCTGATCAGAGCTTATTCCAGAAGTTTGACAGTGCTGGAAACAAAATATGGGCTATAAGAACTATTTCTGGCTATGTCTATTATGAATGAACTCATGTGAATAATGGTGCAAATGACTTGACAAGCTATTCTTATGTTTCAGGAGATGTGCAAGTCTGAAATTCGTATGTTTTCACATTTTCAAAAGATAACGGAGTTTTCTCATCAAACTTTTATAAAAATAACGTATTTATTGATGGAAATGATTATAGTAATGACGAAAAATTTGTATGAGATGATGAAGGACCTTTCTATATTGGCTACTGGCAAGATCCTAATACTGGAGGTGGGACCGGATGGGATGGATTTATAGGAGAAATTTCTTATTACATAGATGCCTTATCAGCCACAGACATCTCAGCGTTATATGGAACTTGCACAGATACGTGTAGCAGCCTTTGCACTGCTTCAGGAGGTTGCTTTTCGGGATGCGATATTGATCACTTTGCTGATTCTCCTGGATCTTGCGGTGGGACATGTGATGCGAGCTGCACAAATCCTTGTGTTTATAGCGATAGATGCTCACTTTGCTATGATTCAAGCTGAACTACATGCTCTGGATTTGGAGACAATGAGCAGAGCAATTATGTTTGCTATTCAAATTGTGCAAGTTGTGGAGGCGCGGATTTTTATAGTTGCTTATCATGCAGCAGTGGATTTTATTTGCATCATGATATTTGCATCACTGCTTGCCCTACTTCATATACTGAAACTTCCGAAGGATGCGTTGGGAGCGGAGGCCAAATATATGATTTTATCCTTACTGAAATTTCTGGAGAAGTTTCAGACTCAAATGGTTTTTTTTCATTAATCTCAGGCAGTGATTCTTCGTATTTTTACCCTAATCCAGACTCTTCAGACGCAATTCCTGCTTACCAGAGAGGCTATTACTTTAATGGAGAAAGCTCCTACATGAAATTAAGCAGCACAATCATGTTTAACTACTATCAAACTCATGGGTTTTGGCTCAGAAATGAAGGTGGGACAAATACCCAAACAATTTTAAGCGCTATTGATGCTTCAGACAATGATGTCCTTAAATTTGAGCTCAGTGACGCTACACTAATCCTGACCATTATGACAAATTCAGATCCAGCTAATACTCTTGCTAGCATATCAACTGCATATGCTAGTTCGTTTGATATTCCAAAGCATTCCTGAACTTTTATTTCTGTATGAATCTCTTTTATCGTTGGTAATACCTGGTATAAAGTCTATAACTTTAACTATATGAAAATGATATCGCCAACCTCAAGTGGTGTTATGCAGCCGGCTCTTCCCAGCTACGTCACTTTTGGGGCTTATAAGACCAGCTCAGCAGTTTCAAATTTCTTCAAGGGCTTTATATATGAGTTTCTGTACATTCCACAAGCAGTGTCTTCATATCAAGTTTCCCAGTTTTTTTCAAAGTCATGCTCTGGGTGCTCATATTGCACTGCTTCTTCTTCGGAGTGTTTAAGCACATGTGGAATTCATTATTATACCTACTATGGAACATGCTTGCCTTGCAAGAGCACATGCAGATATGGGTGCGTAAAAGACACCTCTTGCAGCCTTTGCAATGACCCAGGCTGCTATGAATGCTCTATTTATGAGACAGAAACGTGCACTCAAAATTGCTATTCTGACGCTTCCGTAAGTGGTGACTTATGTGCATGCAATAGTGGCACTGCAAATTTTGATGATATATTAGGAGCATGCATTGAATGTAGCAGCTATTGTTCAAAGTGCAGTTGGCCCTATATGCTTGAGTGCAGCGACTGTCCTCTAGGGCACTATTTGACATCAGAAGGAATTTGTTCACCATATTGTCCTTATGGCTGTACTGATTCACCTCGCCAATCAACAATTGTGGACTATGTCTTCAAAAGTATAAACAACAACCAAACTGACAGCGCAAACCAACTCATTATGTATTTAGGCAGCAAGGATAGCTATTATCCCAATTATGATTATAACGATCCCAAAATCTTACCTTACAGAGGCTTATACTTTAACGGAAGCGCATATGCCCAGTTTCCTCCAAACCAATATAATGACGGCCAGTTATATCTTGGATATTCCCATTCAATCGATCTCTGGCTGTTTCCTCTGGGATATTCTGATGGATCTATAATTTCAAAATATTTCAGCACCAGTGATATAATGTATGCAAGAATAGTGGGCGGTTTTGACACTCTCTTTCAAATTTGCTACCACCTATACTCTGTGGATAATGGCAGCTGAAATGATTTATGCTCTAGTGTAGCTATCACTTCCTATACATCCTGGATCAGGTTGACATGAACTTTAGGATTTTCTCAAGGAGAGACCAAGCTCATCAGCTACCTCGATGGAACCAATCAGGATACTCAATCGTATACTGATAGTTCCATTTTTGACGAAGATCTCTATCTGAATTTTGTGCTCGGGTATGGTGGCTCGCAATCGTATTATGTAGGCTATATTTATTCAGTCAAAATCTACAACTATGCTCTGGATTCAGTGAGCTCTGGAAGTTCATCTTGTGGCTGTCAGGGTTGCACCAATTCTGGCGATTGTTTATCGACTTGTGCATTCAATGAAGGTTATAATAAGGAGAGCAATACTTGTGAGTCATGTCCTGACGGCTGTGAAAATGGCTGCAAGACTTCTTCTGCGTGCAGCATATGCAATAATTTCCTCTGCTCTTCTTGTTCAAACTATGAGGCCGATGGATGTCGAGTCTGCACCACAAACGCAGAAGGCTACATAACTGCTGATAACAATGCAGACTGCAGATGCTATGATGGGTATTATGGAAACCCAAGCTCAATGGTGTGTGAATCCTGCTTTTCAAGATGCACTACATGTAGTGGGCCCAACGCGAATGCTTGCACTGGATGTAAGGATAGCTGATCTTTGATGCCAGAAGGAATCTGCACAAAGACATGCTCTTTAGGCTATGGAACTAATGACGCTTATAAATGTGAGCTGGTGCTCTCTACTCTTATGATTGTTTTTCAGTTTGATGTTCTGACAAATACTCAAGGTGATAGAGACTATGCTGCGGTTCAGATTTACTATGGTAGCTCTGATGATTTTTATCCGAATTATGACGCCAATGATCCATGGGTGCTTAAGGACAGAGGGCTCTATTTTTCAGGTAGCTCATATGGCACTTACTTACTGCTGAGCGGCAGCCTTCCTTTTAACTTTGGACTTAACCACACCTTTGACATTTGGGCTTTGCCACGGCCTTACAACGGAGATAGTGTGATATATTCGAAATATAGTTCGGACAGAGATCTAATTTCTTTACAAGTTCATGGGTCAGCAAGCGATTATTATTTAGAAATTTGCTATGATTTTCTAAGTATTGTTGATGCATCAACTTCAACTATTAAATGCATTTCAAGCTCAAGCTACGGGTTTTCTGTGTGAAAAAGGATCTCATGGGCAATTTATTACAGCTCCAGCTATGCTTCTAGTCTTTATTTATTCGTTGACTCAACTTTAATTAGCTCTGCCACCGTCCCAAACTCGTATTTTGATGAAAGTGTTGATTTTACTATAAACATTGGAAGCAAATCCACCACTTCATACTTTACAGGGTATCTTTTTTCGCTCTACTGATATAACTATTTTATAGAAACCTTTGATCAAGGACCGAATACTTGTGGATGCGTTGCCTGTGATGACCAAGACAGATGCTTGGTCGACTGTGCAGAAAATGAGTACTTTTCTGAGGGAAGCTGCAAGCCATGTAAAAGTGGCTGCAGTGGATGCATAAACGGCA
>CATKHM010001262.1:0-10416 GCA_949751825.1 Blepharisma undulans | reverse complement strand
TTTGTAACAGATATTTTGAAATTCAACCCAGAATGGAGACCGACTCCAGCTGAGGCACTGATGCATGAATTTTTGGCAAATGGCTTATAATTAGTGTTTATAATAATTGCAAATATTTAATTAATAGGGACTATATCAGAATGAATTTGCTCTTGCTTTTAGCTGCAATTACTGCAGCTCTTCCTGTTGACCAGACAAAAGAAATAAGAAAAATTGCATTTGGCTCATGTCACCATCATAATCGTGCAAAAAATCCTAGGATTTTTCATTCGATTTCTCAATGAAAACCGGATATTTTTTATGGCTTGGAGATGCAATTTATGCAGATATTCTCTATACGCACTTTATATCATTTCCTAACAATATAGAGACCTGAAGAATGCTTTATAATAAAGTTAAAAATATTTCTGAATATCAAGAGCTGATGAATAATTCAATGATTAGCGGAGTATGAGATGATCATGACTATGGGATTAATGACGGAGATAAAACTTTTTCTATGAAAAATGAATCAAAGCAACTTTTTCTTGAATTTTTGGATGAAAATAATAGCGAGCGATGAAATCATGATGGATTATATCAATCTTATACATTTGGGAGCAATGGAAAAACAATAAAAATTATATTGATAGATATAAGATGGTTCAGAGATAATAAAAACGATGTTGATGGAGATTCACTAGGTGAAGAGCAATGAAATTGGCTTGAAAGAGAACTTAATATGCCTGGAGATATAACCATTATTGGAAACGGCTTACAAATAACTGTTCAAGATCGACTGGGACCAACTGAAAGATGGCATTATAAGTCATACAAAAGATTGATGAAAAATATTGAAAAGGTCCCTGGAACAATTTTATTATCAGGTGATATCCATATTGGAGAAATTTTAAAGCGAAACTGCGAGAAATACACAACTTATGAAATAACTTCAAGTGGCATGACACATACCGCTTATACAATTTTCGGATATATTGGTGTCTTTTTGAGTGCCTTTAATTTGCATTTTGGCAATAATATTGGGCCTAGGATATATGAATTTAATTATGGTACTTTAGAAGTTGATTGGAACTCAGGAACTATTGAAATGGCAATAAGAAACTCTTTTGGGGAAATTCTTCAGAGTGAAAAAATAGCTATCCAAGATTTGAAGAGACCTATTCAAAGCCCTTCGTATATTTGTGGGAAAACATCATTCTATATTAATAGCACACACATGATATCAATGACAATAATATTTATTTTCCCAGTTTTTATCCCTCTTTTGGCAATCATCATAGCTTTGAGAAAATACTCTCATACTTATTAAATCTAATATCTAATAAATTATTCATATTTTGCTCATTGATTTATTATTATAGCCCATAAATATGGAAAAGGAAACCATGATGCTAATCAGCGATCTTGAAAAAGTATCGACTTCTCTATTTTTGCCTTCATTTGCTCACACAAATTCTCAAATTTCAAAGTTTATACTCAAAGACATTTCGTCTCAGCTATATACAAGAAAGCAAGCAAGCCATTCAAAAACCAACATATTACCTTCAACAATGTCTAAAATGCACAGTAAAATGATGATAAAAGAGCATAGAAAGTCTATTTCTTTGCAAAATTCATTTGCTAACTTATCTTATGTTAATGAATGCTTTAAAACTGAAAAAATACAAAATCGCTTAAATTTTAGAAATAAAACTAATGAAGGATCAAGGGTTATACTGAGCAAGACTGTTAAAGGAAGTATAAAAAATCAAAATAAACTGATGTTTTTAAGAGAAAAGCTTGAAATGAACTTTAGCCTATCATCTCAGAAAATAGAAACTGATATTTTCAAGCAAAAGCCATTTGCAAAATCAAAGGCCAGTAAATCAAGTCTTCCAGCTATTAATATGCCAGCAAATAGGCCCAAATCAGAATCTTCAGATGAGCTTTCATTTAGGCCAGCTCCAAGATATTTACACTAAATTATTGTTGAATTCTGTACAATTTGATTATTTATGATAAGTAAACTAAAAAATAAAGTTATTTAGCTTTTATTTATTATAGCAGAACCTCAATGAGGAATAAATAATCTTTGCTCGCTATTTATTTCAAATTTAATTTTAAGGTTGAAAATGTGAGTCTTCTCAATTAATTTGAAGTGTATTGATGTATAAAAGATAAATTTAAAGATTTATTTTGTCCTTACTTCAAAGGCTTACTTAATTAAATTAAGCATGAATCTTTTGATAATTGAATTCAGTGTAACTCTCTTTCTGAGTCTTGCAGAAAAGACAAATAAAGCCTGACAGAAAAACCAGCAAAATACCAGAAATAACTGCATAAATAATAGCTGTAGAAGTTTGGAATCTTTCCTCTGTATTCAGCTGCTCTTGATCTTCTGCTTTATCTAAATTAATTGAGCTTGAGTCAGTTTCTAAAACGCTGCTCAATTTAGTAAACTTCTTTGCTTTTGCAATTGCAAATCCAACTCGTGCATAATCTGCATCAAAAATGGTATAATATTTTCTCAAAAATACATCTCCAATGATCCATGTATTCGCATAAGGACTTATCCCAAACAATAAGTAGCAAGCTGTACCATACTTATAAAAATAATTCTGAGGACCCAAGTTGAAACTATGCGCTGATCCCAAGACAAAAGTTATTTCTGGATAATTATTGATATCATAATAATTACCACAATCACACACAAGAAAATTATTTTCAACCCCACATTGCCCTGATATTGCAATTTTGTTGATAATACTATTAAATTCAGTTTGCGGAGCATACATGAGACTCGTTCCTACATCAATAAATGCTTGAAAAGAGCTATATGATATAGGAGCATTATTAACCTTTACATTAGTCAATTGTACTTGCCATTGCCCGTTAATCATATGTAAATTAACATATTTTATTTCTGAATTCTGAGCATAAGATTCTAGGTCATATCCTCCAAATATAATTGCAGAGCCATCATAGTAATTTCCAAGATAATCATTGTCACCCAAATATACAGAAAACATTTTACTGGTAATTTGTCCTTGAATGAATAAATTATCAAGAAAAGTAGGGTATCCTAAAGAGGTTCCTCCATATTCCAAGCCTAATAGCCCATCATATAGGGCTGCATTAAAACCTCCATCTTGATGGGCTAAAAGAAAGGTTTGAGTCTTAATGAATAAGGATTTATTGTCTCCCATAGAAAAGCTTTCACTGCTCAAATCTCCTTGAATGAAACCCATTCCATAGGTTATTTTATAATTTTGCCCAAGTAAATTATAAGATGAACTTTGGGTAGAATCAAAATAATTGGAAGATTTGTGGCAGACAAATTGGCATTTCTTGGAAGGAATTCAAAGTCAAGGAGAACCAGTGCTGATTTGAACATTAAATAGTTGAGGAGGTGAGCCTGCGAAGATCTGGGCATAATATTGAATGTTGACATAATTTTTGAGATACGATGTTGCATTAGCTGCAAAAGTTTCAATTATCAATTCATTGTTAGCTTGCTTCTTGATAGGAATCTTAACAATAGCAATTGATGCAGATATCAGAAGTAGAAAGATACCTGAAAAGGTCATTATTTATTGCTAATTAAAATGTTTTTTATTAGACACCAACATATTTGGCATAAATCCTATTTATTAGAGAATATCAATAAATTTAAAATAAAAATATTTTCCTTATTTACTTGGCTATGAATGTTGATGAACTTCTCGAGTTTCTTTCAACCTTAAAGCAATCATTCCTGCAATTAAAAATATAGAGGAACTGTAAATCATTGCAATTGAAACCCCGAAATTATCAATAAATACTCCAAGAACTACTGAGCTTAGCATTCCACCAATGCTTCCAACGCTCATCAAAACTCCAATGCTTAAAGATCTATTAAATGGTGGATAACTTTCAGCTGCAATCACGTTTTGGGCTGCCATCATCATAGAGAATGAAATCGAAAACACAACATTAATAATCAAATTTTGCATAAAGCCATTTGCAAATGCAAAACAAACTGCAGTGACTGCAAGGGTAAGTTGGCTGAGAACAGATGTATACTTTCTTCCTAGATTTGTATCAATTAATCTTGCTGCGAGAATTCTTCCTAAAACCCCAATGATTTGTATAAATGCTATCAAGCTAAATTTTTGCAATTTTGTATCAGTTACAATAATTTTTGGCAAAAACATGAGTATCCCTTGAAAGCCTAAAAATGTGAAAAAGAAAAGAGGGATCAACTTGAATGTGACTGAAGATAAGGGAGCCTTAAATAAGTCTAAAATTGCAGGCTCATTCACTGCAGGCTTTTCTACAACATCTATTAATTCAGGATCAAAATTTTTTAATCCGTTCATGTTGGCAATCTAAATATTGTTTACTTTCATTAAGACTTTTTGCATTTCTTCATTTTTTCCTTGCTTGCATAAGAAAACTGGTCCTTCTTCAAGGAAAGTTCTTAAATAAATAAAAACAAGACGAATTACAATAAAAATACCTGCTATCAATCTCCAGTCACTAATAATTGTAACTTTAAAAATTTCTACAACTGCAGCTATAACAAAGACTGAACAATTTGCTACGTTAATTGATCCAAGCAACCATGCGAGAGATTTTTTTCCAGACGCTGGCACACTTTCAAGTAATAAAGAATTAATCAAAGCGTTATCAGACCCAAATCCACATCCAATGAAAAACAATGCAACCAAAAATGTGAAATATGTATGTGATAGGAAAAGAATAGACAAGCCCAGCAATAGAATAAAGCTTGATTGTCTAAAATATGAAATTCGACCACCTTTATCAGCTTTTTTACCAAAGTACCATGAACCTACTAACGTTCCTAAATTCATTACTGTTGCGAGGAGACCTTTGTTTGCGTTTGAGGTATCTGTAAGCTCAACTATAATAAGGGGTATAAGCATTGAAGCTCCGACTCCAATTCCAACTGCTTCACAGCCACACATAAATAGAAAATTTTGGTATTTTCCCCAGCCTATCTCTTCCAGACACTTTTCAGCAGCACTTTTCATTTATATTATCAAATAAAGGAGAAAATGTTGAAATTTAATTAGATATTACATGGTTAGCAAAGAAAAGCTAACAAAAGAGACTCTATTTAGTGTTAAGTATTTAAATTTAAGAAAGCTCCTTGATTTCAACATTTAATGATAAAGTAACTATTTTAATATTAATTTTAATGAATATAATAACCTGATATGAAAATGAATGTCAATATTCTTGCAATAGTATCGGGCCAGTTTCTCTCTATTCTCAACACATTCACAGGTATATTTTCAAAACTTCTTATCATCCTTGGTTTAAACACTCCTCTATTTCAAATAGTTTGAAATTATTTCTTGCTTTTCGCTATATACCTCTCAATCATAATTTACACCAAGCGTCAAATTGCCTGGAAACAGCTATGGAAGTATGCTTTGGCTTCTCTTACAGACACACAATGCAACTTTTTGGTAATTTTAGGGTACGAGTACACAAGCATTATCAGCGTTTTCACACTTTCCAATTCTTCTGTAGTTATGGTTATGATCTTGTCTTATATTTTCTTAAAACGTAGGTTTAGCTATTGGGAGTATGGAGGCGCTGCAGTAGCTTTGACTGGAGTAATCTGTGTGGTTCTTTCTGATTTGAACAGTTCTAAATGGGAATGGGGAGGAACTATCCATGGAGACTTGTGTGTGCTTATTGGGACTTTGCTTTATGCAATGTAAGATATAATTAGAACAAATATTTGGTCAGAACATTTATTTGTGAATAATCATGACCCGAATACATATTTAACGACTTTAGGATTTTCTGGGATGTTTATTACATTGATTCAGTCTCTGGCTATGGAATATGAATACATTGCATCTATCGATTCTATAGCTCAGGTTGGGTGTTATGCAGGGTTTGCTATTTGCTTGGCATCAATGTATTCTATCAGTCCTTATTACTTCGTGAAATATGGGGCTACGATGTACAATTTATCGCTTTTGACTTCATTGCTCTATGGAGTAGTCTTTGGAGTTTTGCTGTTTCATGAAGGCATGTCCTGGTTCTACATTATTAGTTTCACTCTTGTGCTTTGCGGAATTGTTATTTATAACAAGCCAAAGCCTAAAGAAGCAGAAAAAGATAACACTCTTCTTGTTGCAAGTGAAAGCGAAAATAAAGAAGAATTGGGAATTAGTCTTAACTAAGAAATAGTAAATTGAGATTTCTTTAAATACTAAGAATAAGTGAATCGAGGCAGGCATATTTTATTCGAGAGATTAATTAAATAATATAAAATTGGATATATAATCTTCATCTTCTGATTTGGATGTTTCTCTCTCATATCGTTTTCTCTCTTCGAATGACGTTGAAGTCTATTTAATTTAGGTTCATATTCATCCTTTACTTTTTTTATCTGAACTTATTTCAAAGTTTTTATGCTCAAAACTTGTGTGAATACCTAATTTGCCAAACTCTTCATACTCCAATTCTGTTCCTGTTTCTGATTCTGTTAGTTCTATTGTATCTTCAACAGAATTACTTTCTGATACTTCTTCATCAAATTTTTGATTCTCATTTTTTTCTTCTTCTACAATTTCTTTATTCAGCTCATGATTTATTTTAAAATCGATATCATATTTATTCTCCTCAAAAGCTATCTTTGTTTTTATTTCTATATTATCATTCATTGATTTTGCATGCTCAAAATTTTTCGCTACAAATTCTTTATACGGAATGCTATCTATTCGAGACGATATAGAAAAGCACAAAACTTTTAGATAATACAGTAGTTTTCTTGATGGATTTGTGAGAAACTTTAAAAATATTTTCTCAAGCTTTTTGAAGGAAATGCATCCAGTGCTTTCTTGATCATCTTTTCTACATAATATTTGAAACTCTTGTATGTTTTGCTTGCAAAAGTCCATCTTTATGTGCTTAATAAAATTTTCCTTTTCATTATATTTGATTATTTCTCAGTTGCAGAGATAGGCTAAAAGCTTTGTACATATTTGACCTACAGTTTTTTTATTTGAAAAACTTTCTCCTTGCAAATCTCATATAGAAGGCTCTATTAAGAAAGCACAGAACTCATCAAGCTCTGGCATGTTTGATAGATGGCCAAATGATTTTAAATGATTAATAAGATCATCCTTAGTCATTTCTCTATGAAACGATTTTTTAAATAAATATTTAGGCACATTGAATTTTGAAACTCCATCAGCTGCCATAGAGAGAGAGAAATGCTCAAATTGCACTAAAAGATTTTCAGGCTTGATCAGTCTTTCATGCAATATATATTGAAGATTAGATTTTGAATCTCGCTTTAACTCAGAAGCTTCACAATTTAATGAGATAATGTAGGCATTAGTTTCAAAAATTAATAACTGTTTTTCAATTGCTAACTCATAAGATATCTTATGTTTTTGGTTGAGCTTCAAGCGCTCAACCTCTTTTTTAAGAGCTTGATTCCTTTTCACTCGCTTATCGATTTTCTTTTTCAGTTTTGATTTTTCCTTGAGATATTTACTTATAATTTGTTTATTTTCTGTTTTTAATTCAGAAATATCATTTTCATAAGCTTTTATTTTTAATTCAACTTTTTTTTCATCTTTATGTATAATTTTAAAGTCAATTGCCTTTTCTGCTAATTTTCCTTCAAGAGCTTTGCATATTTTTTTAAGAAGATCATTTTCGTTTTCCAATTCAGTTACTTTGGAGATTACTTTATTCTTTCTAAGTTCCTTAATTTCTATCTCCTTCTGCTTTATCTCTTTTTCTTTTTCAATTACCAAATTCTTTCACTTTTTGACTTTTTCTGCACACTTTCCAATATAATAATTATCAGGATTTGACATAAGAATTTTCACTAATTTTCCTTGGGATTCTAATTCCTTTTTGAGATTTGCAATTTGACTTTTTTGGTTGTTAATATTTTCAAGTAGTGATGCTAATTATAATCTACCTTCATAAGATTGTTTTCCATCTGAAAAAATTGCTCCTACTGAAAGCCTGGCTTTAAAATTGTATTCTTTGCCCGTAAATGGTCTGCTTTTAGGTAGACTAATTATTTTTCTGCCTTGGCTCACTGGTCGTTTTCGATGCATGGTTGTTGGGGTTGTTGATGAATTTCTTGAGTTTGGTTTTTGCTCGTAAAAAGTATCAACAATTAATTGATCATGATTGTGATGGAAGCTGAAAGAAGATTTTGATTCCTCTCGACTAAGTTAGAGTTACTTTGAATCTGAATTCATCAAGATTATATTATAGATTTTTTAAACTCTTATTAGAATTTGCTTTTTAAGACAGCAATTATTATAAAGATAACAATAATATTTGAAATTAATTGTAGCTTGTTTATCTTATAATAAATAATATTCTTAAAGTCGAAAAATTAAATTTAATATTTTTTATGAGGAATGAAAGAAAATTACATATCAAGAATTGCTTTTAAACAGTCTGTGATATTGTGCTCTTTTTAACCAGTGATATGGTTAGCCATTATTTTTGCATGCCAACCTTGTAAATTTAAATATGCGGAACAGGCTTAAGCTTTAATGCTTATAGGACTCTTGCTCAGGACCCTTCTTGTTGCAAATAATAGCAAAAATAAATAAGAATTAAGAATTAGTCTTAATTAAGACATAGTTAATTTAGATTTTCTTTAAATATTGGCAATAATCAGAAAATATTTAATTTTAACAATTTAATTAAATAATATAAATTTTAATTAAGCAATATTATAATCTTCTTCATCTTCTGCTCGTGATATTTCTCTTTCAGATTGAGAACTATCTTCAAAAGAAGTTAAAGATCTTTCAACCTCTGTATTTGATATAATTTCGTATTCATCCTTTCCTTTTCTATTTTTATTGGAGCTTATTTCATAATTTTTATGCTCGCAACTCGTATGCACTCCCAATTTACTAAACTCTTCATGCTGAAATTCTGTTTCTGATTCTGTGATTTCTTTTGTCTCTTCGACAGTTTTAGTTTCTAATGTTTCTTCATCAATTTTTTGATTCACTTCTTTATCTTCTTCTTCTGAGATTTCTTGATCTTGCTCTTGATTTTCTTCAGAATCTATATCAGATTTATTCTCCTTACAAGTTTCCTCTTCTTTTATTTCTGTATTTTTCTTGATATATTCTGTACGAGAAAGATGATGATCTGACACATCATCTGAATATAGCTGCTTTTCAATAGCTTCTTCTTTGTTCATTGATTGCGCGAATTCAAAATTTTCAGCTAAATATTGTTGTTGTGCTAAGATCTTTTTATTCTCGCTACTTTCCTCAATCTTTTTTGGGGTAGATGAACTCTCTTGCCTAGATTTAATGAAATGACAGACATTTATATACGGAATACTATCTATGCGAAATGATATAGAAAAGCACAAAACTTTTAGATAATACAGTAATTTCCTTGGTGGATTTGTGAGAAACTTTAAAAATATTTTTTCAAGAATAGTGAAGTGAACACACCCAGAGTTTTTTTGATCAGCTTTTTTACATATTTTCTGAAATTCTGATATATTCTCACACAAATCCATCTTAATGTGCTGGTCGAAAATTTCCTCTTCGTTATCTTCAATTATCTCCCAGTTACTGAGATAAGCCAAAAGTTTTGCACATATTTGACCCACAATTTTTTTATTAGAATATATTTTACTTTGTAATTCTCATATAGATGGCTCTATTAAAAATGCACAAAATTCATCAAGTTTTGACATTTTTGACAGATGATCGAATGATTTTAAATGATTAAGAAGATCAATCTTAGTCATTTTATCATAAAATGATTTTTCAAATAGGTATTCAGGAACATCAAATTTTGAAACTCTATCAGCTGCCATACAGAGAGAAAAATGTTCAAATTGCACTGAAAGAGATTCAGGCTTGATCAGGCTTTCATAGGAAATACATTGAATGTCCGAGTTTAAATCTGGTTTAGGCTCAATAGCTTCACACTTTATTGAGACAACACTGCAATGAGTTTCAATATTTAATAATTGATTGTTAGAAGTTAATTCATATGTTTTTCGATATGCTTGATTAATTTTTTTATTTTTGTGCACAGGCTCAATGTCAATATTCGAGATGTGGGATTCTACTTTGGGATGATTTTTAATAGCACTTTTTATATGAGTTATAAGAAGTTTGGTTTGGATTTCACTGTTATTTGATTTTGTGTTCTCTATATGAGTAATCATAAGCTTTTTCTCTATTTTATTTCTGTAAATTATTGGAGGATTTTGGATATGATTAACCATGATATTTTTTTGGATAGAATTACTTGCTATAGCAAATGGATTTCCTTCTAGCTTGAGCTTTAAGCGCTCAACCTCTTTTTTGAGGGCTTGATTCCTTTTTGCTAGTTTTCTCTTGCTAAGTTTATCAATTTTCTTCTTCAATTCTGATATAGCAGAATCTTTCTCAAGAT
>CATKHM010001261.1:0-10435 GCA_949751825.1 Blepharisma undulans | reverse complement strand
TTCTGAGGAAAGCTATAAGGATTCAACTTTAATTTTGCAGTTGCTTAGGGATAACATCACCTTATGGACAAGTGGAGAAGGAGAGAGAG
Source organism: Blepharisma undulans (assembly GCA_949751825.1). NCBI lineage: Eukaryota > Ciliophora > Heterotrichea > Heterotrichida > Blepharismidae > Blepharisma > Blepharisma undulans. The sequence goes on along the minus strand of CATKHM010001261.1, from coordinate 10,346 downwards.
ACTAATTAAAATTTAGTCGCTTAGATTTTTTTAAATATCGAAACTCTTCATTCTGTTGGAAAAGAACATCTTTCTTATGCACATATTTCGTTTGATATCAATAAAGACTACAATATTGATTTCTATATCCAGATATATTAATATTCGTTAATTTTACTAAGTAAAATACAAAGTAAAATTATCTTTTTGGTTTCATCAATGCAAATATTATAATCCCAAATTCAAGGCCTTATTCATGACAAGTGAATAAATCCATTCAGTATAATATGAGTTGCATAATTCATTAATCTAAAAAATGAGTCATGATAAAGGTCGAACTCTTTGCTATACCAAGCTTCAGCCTTCTTACTTTGACATCGTAGACCACAACGCAGGCTTCTACAAGTCTGATATGAGAGGATTTTACATAATGTTCACCCTGATCAGCAGTGGCTATATCGGAATTTCCGCTTTCGCAAAATTCACTTCTTCTGGGGTTTTCGTAGAAGATTCTTTCTTTCGCGCTATGCTTGTAGATTTTGAATTTGTAATATTGATTTGGCCAGCCGTTTCTCTATACTGTTGGCTTGCTTTTATTTTGCAACTAATGATTTTACGAGGATTTCCAACCATAATGGCGAGCATTTTTCAGCATTTTACACAGACTTTGATGTTTATAATTACATTTTATTTGGTTGTTACAAGAGAATGGGGATTTTCTCAAACTCTTTTTGCTTGTATGCTCACACTTACACACTTTATGAAAATGCACTCATATACAATGGTTAATAGAGACTTAAGGGAGGCGTATTTAGCTGATAAAACGGCTTCGCATGTATATCCGAGCAATATTACTGTGAAAAACTTCTGGAAATTTATGATTACACCTGCAATAGTTTATCAGCCAAGCTATCCGCAGATTCCAGCATTTAGGGCTTCTTATTTTATTCAAAAAATAATTTTGGTAGGAGTTCAACTGACAATGCAATATATGATAGCGACTGATCACATTCTTCCAGTAGTAAACAAATCATCAGAGCTTTCTGTTGGAGAAATGATAAGCAGGCTTATAGTCCCTGTTTTGATTTTTTACTTTATGATTTTCCTCATCATTTTTGAACAAATTTTAAATTTATTTGCAGAACTCGCACTTTTTGGAGACAGAGAATTTTATTCTGATTGGTGGAATGCGAGCACATACGAAGAGTTCAATAGAAAATGGAACAGACCTGTACACTTATTTTTGCATAAACATATATACCAAGAATGTAGATATAGACACAAGTTCAGTGAACAAACCTCAAAATTCTTTACCTTTGCGTTTTCGGCTGTGTGCCACGAAATGGTTCTTGCTTTGATTTGCAGAAATGTTAAGCCTTATTTGATGGTGCTGATGATTTTCCAGGTGCCGTTAATCATATTTCAAAGATTCATAAACAAAACACTGTTTGGATTGTACTTTGTGTGGTCAGGGATGATTATGGGACTACCTTTATTATTAACTCTATATACAAAATCATCATTAATATAACGCATTACTTATGATTATGTATACTATGATAATAATTTTTTATTATACTTGATCCGCTTTTTATCTTCAGCAGTAAGCTTACGATGTGTAGGATAGCTTTGTCTTCTATCAATTGACAAGCTTTGGATAGCTTTCAAGTTATCCATATGCAATTCATCACATCCTTTCATAATTTTATTTATTGTTCTTAACTCTTTTGACCTTTTCTGATCTTGATCACTTTTAATTACAAATGAAGGCGTTTTTGCGGAAAAAGGGGTAAGAGTTGGAGTAAATATCCTTTTAGAAGTACTTGACATAATTCTTAAATTAACATGCTCATCCATTTGTCTAGGAGTTGCTGATGCAGCAATCGACGATTTTATTGTTATATCATCGACAAATCGTTTGTGTTTCATATATCTGACTGCGTCTTTTAGATTTGGAGAATGCAGAACAGTTTGGGTAGTTTTTTTGCCCCAAAAATCAGAAATAGTTACATGTGCGGCTTTGTTTCTAAAAAGAAGACTTGTTTGGGAGTCTGAATCAAGATTTTCATGATTTAGAAGCCCAAAATCGTCGATAAATGTGATTTTACTTTTTGTGACTTTTTCATTTTCAGGAGAGCCAAATAGAGGTTTTATATGGACTCTTGCTGATTGAGGAGGGTTGTCAAATTTCAATGTTGGGCTTTGTCGAATCTCATTTATGTTTATTGGAGGTAAAAATGTGTGGGCGTATTGGTTTGCTTCTGACTTGGTTTTTAGCAGTGGTGGCTCATCATATGAGTTTTCTTCATCTGTGTGGCTGTCAAGACTAGATGATTTTCTGTGTGTTGTAGAGTTAAATGGTAAAGGGTAAGGCTTGGGAGTTTTTGAGGTCAATGTGTGCATGTGAATTTTTTATAACCAAAGATTATTTATTCAATCGAAGATTTTTCTTATGAAATGAAACTAATAGAAAATAAGTAACTTTAGTTTTATAGAAGAACACAAAATGAGTTTTTAATTGGCGAACAAAAGACATATTTTATAAAATTTTATAACCCACATTTTGGTCAGCTCACAAATCTTTTTTTTTGGAATTTTTATTCATTTTTATAGTGATATTTTTATTTGCAAACTAATTTTGACAACTTTAATTGTTTATTATTTAAATCATAGCTTCAACCTTAATACACAATTTTTATTATTTAAACGAATTGCATTTATTAATTTTCAAATAATCCCAATTTGCATTTAAGAACGACTATATCGATCGAATAAATCTATCAACGGCTTATACGTAACGAATTTTTCAAATCCAATATCAACCCAAACGATTTCTTCTAATCTGATCCAATTTCTAGACCAAGACCAAATTTTACCTACCAATGGAATAATTATATTAAGCTTTAGAAAACTGTGCAAATACACCCATGAGCTCGATAAGCTTCTTCAGCTGGCTCATCTGCTATACTCATATATAATTGTGGATTATGTCAAATATCCACTAGTGTTCCAACAGATTCATACTTATGATATACAACTTGGTGGCATGTAGCTGATCTTGAAATAGTTCCAGTTGAAGAGTTATCTGCTGCAATTGAAAGAATTCCATCATCAGAGTTTTCCTCGCTGAAATTGCTTTCCTGATCCATTTTAATTTTACCACTTTCAATTGCATCATTAGATTATAAGGAAAATGATTTCTCATAATGAAAACTGAAAAGAAACGGTATTTAAAAGTCATTTTATTAGGAGATGCCAAGGTGGGGAAAACAAGTCTTATAAAGCACTTCATAAATAAAGAAAATTCTGATATTTGGTCTACAATTGTCCCGGATTTTGTGAATAAAGAAGTAGATGTCAATGGGAAAGCCGTGAATTTAAGAATTTGAGACACTTCTGGACAGGAGAGGTATCAGAGCTTGTCATTTGGGTTTTATAGAAACACTGATATATGCATTCTTGTATATGATATTACTTTGAATCGGAGTTTTGAAAATCTTGCATATTGGATAGAAGATTTCAAATCACAAATGAGCATCAGAAATCCTGCAGAGTTTCCTTTTGTATTGGTAGGAAATAAAGGAGATAAACATACAGGAAGAACAGTGCCAATGGATGTGGTGAAAGAATGATGCAAAGCGAATGGGAATATACCTTTTTTTGAAGCAACCATAAGGAATAAATCTTCTATTGATGTGATATTTGAAAAAGCTGCAGAAATTGCAATAAAAAAAATTGGGATAAAAAATATCAGACACAGCAATATCAAATTAGATAAAAATAAAGAAAAAGAAACAAGTTTTCAAACAAACTCTTGCAATTGCTAAAATTAATTCCATTTTTTTATAATAATATGTCTGCTTTATTAATTATTGACATCCAGAATGATTTTTGTGAAAGAGGATCTCTAGAAGTCTCCAAGGCAAATGAAATTATCCCAATCCTAAACACTTTGAAAACCTCTGATAAATTTTCACATGTATTTTTATCCCAAGACTGGCACCCAGCAAACCATATCTCTTTTCAAGCAAATAACCCAGGATCAGAACTCTTCAAAGAAAAACTCATTGAAGAAACAGGAATTCTTCAGATGATGTGGCCTGTTCATTGTGTTCAAAATACCCCTGGCTCTGAATTTCATCCTGATTTACATATAAAAGACACTGATATTATTATCAGAAAGGGCCAGAATCCTATGTATGATTCTTATTCTGCTTTTGGGTGTTCAGAAGATCGGACTATTTTATTAGATGAGTTATGGGCAAGAGGGATTGAAAAAGTATACATAGCAGGGCTTGCTTTTGATTACTGCGTAGGGTATACAGCAGTAGATGCAGCGAACTATGGATTTGAAGTCCACGTAATTGCGGAAGCATCAAGAGCGGTTGCCCCTGAAACTGCTGAAAAAGTGAGGAAGATTTTCCAAGAAAAAAATATTACTATTTCAAGACCATCTGAATTTCTTAATTAAATTTTGCATAAATTATCCAATAAATCTTATTTTTATCTAGAGTGATTAAAGATATACTCTGAAAGCGCACCAATTTCCACATACTCTTCTTGGTGTTGCTCCAAACTTTTCACTTTAACTTTTCCTTCATCAAGCTCTGTTTCTCCTATCCAGACTATCCAAGAAATCCCTGCTTCGCTTGCATACCCAGCTTGTCCTTTTGGATCAGATTTTTCTTTATAGCTAGTTTCACTTGGAATTCCATTTTTCCACAACAAATTGCATAATTTAATTCTTTCATTCATCAAGTTGTATTTTTCTGAATTTCCTGCTTGTGCGACTAAAACTGATGTTTTAGGATACATAAGATTGGCTTTCTTAAACCTGTCTTCCAGAATAGTGAAAATTCTTTCAATACCAAGAGCGACACCTACAGCTGGGACTGGGTTTTTTGAGTTATTTAGCTTCATAATAAGTTCATCATATCTGCCTCCTCCTGCAATAGACCCTACACCTTGTGTACCATCAGTAAGCACAGCTTCATACACAAGCCCTGTATAATAATCAAGTCCTCTAGCCAAGCTTAAATCATAAACTACATATGGTGTGATTTCCAAGCATTCCAAAAACTCCGCAAGCTTTTCTAATTCTCCAATAGTAGATAATGCTAAATTGTGTGTTTTAAAAGCATCATGTGTCTTAAGAAGTTGTAAAACTTCTCTAGGATGCCCTTTGATGTTTACAAATTCTCCTATTCTGTCTGCAACTTCAGGGGAAAGTCCTTTATCAGTTATCATTTCTTGTCTGACTTTTTCCCAGTCTTCTTTATCTAACTTATCAATTGAAGAAGAAATTGTGATCCTTTTGTTGACAGGGCAGCCTGCGATATCTAATAAAGAATCTAATAGTTTTCTGTGGCTTACTTTGATTACAAAACCAATATTAAGTTCTACTAATATTTCTGATACGATTTTGAGGACCTCGGCATCTTGCATCATGGTAGGGCCAGTTCCAATTAAATCGAAATCACATTGATAAAACTCACGGAATCTTCCTCTTTTCATCTGTGGCTGGTCTCTTCTATAAACTTTTCCTATTTGGAATCTTTTCCATTTATTCAGTCTGTTCATAGCTACATATCTTGCAAGAGGAACAGTAAGGTCATATCTTAATGATAACTGTTCTCCTCCTTGATCAGCAAGGTTATATATTAATTTGGCACCTTCATCTCCGTATTTTCCAGTCAAAGTTTCTCTTAGTTCCATAACAGGAGTATCCAATTCTCCTGCCATGTGTTTTTTGAACACATTTCTGATTGTATTGAAAACTTTTTCTCTGATCGCCATTTGGTCAGGACCATAATCTTTCATACCTTTTGCAAGCTTTGGGACTCTTCTTTCGTCATTTCTGGCTCTGAAAAGATCATTAAGAAAATCTGAGAGGGCAGAAGGTGTTGTTTGGGTTTCTTTTAGGTGTGAGTACAATAATTTACTGCCTTTTCCTAGTAATAGTGGACGAGGTTTGCTAGCTCCTTCATTGATTTTCTTTTCAAAAGCTTCTAATGCAGCAAAATTCTGCATGATTTCAGTATATGCAAGATTTTGTAAGTCAGGGACAAGTCTGTTTAATAATTCAATAATTTCTTCAAGATTAGATGAAGATTGGAATATTGTCTCTGAAAGAGTGCCTTTTCTTTCTTCTGAGTTATAAAAAAGCTGAAATACAAGGCTTGATAATGAGGAAGCAGCTTTTATTAATGGTGCTTTTGACCTATTGATAGTAGATTTTCCAATTTCAAATAAATCGTGGTTTATTTCTCTTTCAATTGTTTTGGATTCTTCTTCAATGAGTGCTCTAAGAGTCCCAATCAATTGTGCAGCATCAATAAAAGGCTCGCTTGGCTGGTTCTTTTTGGCCATTTTTGAGTCTAAAAGCAAAGATTCAATGTTAACGAGCGAGGTTTTTACACCATTAGAGACTCCTGAATACAAGGGATCTTGGAAAATCGACCCATCAAGATTTTGCACTTCAAAAGAAAAAGCAAGTCCAGTGTCTAAAAGAGGTAAAGTCACCCGGATGCTGTCAAATAAAAGAGCAAGTTTAGAGGCATCGAGATTTTTCTTCTGGAGAAAGTGCTTGCTTTCGATAGCTGTAAATTCTAGGCCTTCTAGGCTGAATGAGTCTGGGTGGTTTATGCGTTCTACAAGCTGAGATGCAAGAGAAGCATGGGCTTTGTCTTTGAGCCGCAAAAGAGCATTTAGACCTAGGGCTGCATCTAGCTTAGAAAGAGCATGGGTTGGATTTAAAGGAGATGTGTCAGTTGGGAAGTCTTCACTGAGAGATTGTAAGGCTTCGTTATCTAAAACTATTTGTACTCCTGAATGGATCTTGGAAATATCAGCAATTGATAGATTTCCACCACTCAATAGCAGACTTGTCTTTTCCATATTTATATCAGATATAGATAATATCGTTCTATAGTATTTGTCATTATTTATTTCTGAGTGTTTTGTTATAATATATCATAGTTTTGTTATATTTGATATAATAAATATTTTATATTTTATATTAATATCATAATTTTTATCACTTATAATCGTATTTTTTATAATTGTAAGCTTTATTTAATCTCTATGCTTTTATATTCCACTATTTCTGCAAATTAAGATTCTTCAGCTCCTATTTGGCTTTCAAGTTCGCTTATTCTTCTCTGTAATGCTAATAATTGTTGCTGCAATGCTGTTTTTTCACCTTTCAGCTGCGTTATTTGTTGCTGAAGTCTACTATTTTCTGCTTTTTGATGCGAGAAGTGTCTTTTCATTTCTTCTTCAACTCTATTGATTTCGCTCATCAAGCTTTTTCTCACATCATTTACCTTCATATTCAACACATTTTCAAGGGTGTCTTTTTCAGATCTCAATATTTGCACTTCTTTCTTATGGAAATTCATTTCTTCTGTGATTGATCTTATCATTTCTTCAAGCCCTAATAGTTTTCCTTTTAATGAGGCTGAGCCTGATGCAGTTTGCCCCATAAGAGAAGCCATAGAACCTTGAGTATTCATCATTTGGGTTTTTGGGGAGACGTTTTCTTCAAATCCGGTTCCTGGCCTGAAAGAGCCACTGTAGGTACGCATGTGATTTTGATTTAGTGACATTGTTTTTGAAATAGTAACTGCTATAAGTATTATAATAATAAAATATAATTTTAAGATTGATCTTGCAAATCATTGAAAACGCCTTACTATACTGTAAAAATATCAATCGAATATTGAAAAATTTGAAATTATTATATTAATTTTATAGGAGAAATTGCACCATAAAGCCAAATGATAACTATTTAATTGAAATTTATGAATTATCAATATAAATGGAAGAAGTAACACTCCAAATTGCAAGCATCCTATTTAATAAGGAATCTTACTATTTACAATTTTTCATCGAAGAATATGGAAGAGACAAACAACAATTAGAATCTGAATTTTATCTTTTATTCAGATCTAGTGACATAGGTTTCACATATCAAGAACTTGAAATCCTCTGCCAAGACTTTTACTCTTGAATCGAGTCTGAAAGTAATTTTCAGTTAGAAATTCTTTCTTTTGAAATCCTCACAAGCTGATTCAATGAAAATAATGTTTATGGCTTTAGTAGTGAAAGCGATACTCTCTCTCATTGTATTCGTAACGAAAATGAATCTTCAGGAACTTCAATATCAGTGCGTTTAAAAGACAATCTTAATAGTTTATGAGACACTGCAAATAAATTTAAAGAAATATCGAAAAATTTAGAAGGCTGTATGATAGATTTTAGGGTAATTTCTTCGTTTCAAAAGATTGATCATTTGAATACTTTTCAAATGGAAAAAGAAAAGTATGATGAAGACGAAGAAGTGTATGCAAGACAGATTATATGTGCATCATTGGCTGGTATAAGTAGTAGGAGTAAAAATATCAAAAACCAGCTTGAAAAGCTGTTTATGATATCTGCTAATGATCTTTATAATTCTTTGGCAGAAGTGTTCATTGAGATATAGTAAATTTTTATTAAAATTCATTAATTATGATCTCGTTTTCAATGTTTCTAAGTAACAAATATCTCAAATATATATTTTTTATAGTTGCTTTCAGTGGAGATTGGAAAAATAATACTCTCCGATGATGCCAAAACTCATCAGGAATTTCTTGATTAAATTGCCTTAAAGACTGCTCTAAAACTAGTAACTCAAATAAAGTCTGCGCATCATTAAGATTTTCCAAACACTGCTTCAGGAGTATTTTAGGACAAAAAGCTAATGACCTGAAATCTTGAATCGCATGGATCCAATTGAAAAATATTCCTTTATTTGCAATAGAAATTTCAAGAGCATCATATAGCTTTTTATCAGCAAATTTGCATCTTGAAAATAAATGAAGAGCCATTTCTATATCTTCACTTGAAACTTTTTCAATATTTTCTTGCAAAAGTGATGAGATTTTTGAAAGAATTTGAAAATCAGCCTTTTCTGATAGAATATAGCCTTGAAGAATTTTGATTAAATCGCTTGAAAATTGGATTTTTGGTCCTAATTCTTTGTATATACTTTCATCATATGGGACTTTTTTAAGAGGCTCTGCAAGCCAATTAGTAAGCTTCGCAATATCCTGTTGTGAAATTTCATGAGGAATAGATTTCAACATTTGTGTGTTTATTTTTTTGTAAAATGACCAATTTCCTATGTTGTGAGATCTTAAAACAAATGATACTTGAGAAAGATCATTAAATGATAAAGTATCGATTCCAGATTCTATATACGGCTGGGTTTGTGCCAGCATTTCTTTGAAATATGGCTTCATTGATGCGTAGCCTGAAAGTACTTTGACTGCTTCAGCAACAGATGATGCATTTTCTTGACTTCATAAATGAACACACCTCTCAATTAAGGCTTTATAAAAACCTTCACTTCCTTGTTTTTTATTAATGAATTCTTTTGTTATGCTTATTATTTGTGAATGAGAAAGTTGCTTTAGTTCTTGCATAACTTTGCTTTCAATGTGATGCATTTTTAATTGTAAGCATAATTTACATTTTTGAATGTCGATAAATAATGAATTTTATAGATTTTTGTTTGATTATTTATTTGTGTATCTCATTTCAGGCATTTAGAAGATATTTTTGCCTTAATTATTGCTTCTATTTGCCATATATAACTCAACGATGATTATGATTTTTATTTTATTCTTCTATAATCGATTTTTTCTTTGATTGCAAAATTTTGATTTTTTTGATCTAAATTAATTTGTAAATAATAATTATACTTCTTAATTGTTTCAACCAGACACAAAATTTAATAAATTATAAATTTATTTTCTAATCAATATTTATGTTTACCTTAATGCAAAAAGCTATGCCGCAAAAATATAAATGAAATGCGTTTAATATGTAAATCTTTAATAATTTTTACTTACCGAATTACTGATATCAATTCCCTCCCGTTTATAAGCTTAATTCATATAGAACATGTTGCCAATCCTATTGAAATTAAATTGCCAGAGCATCTTCCCTTTTAATCAGAAATATCCATTTTAAAATTGTTCTGGTGAAGAAATTCCAGCTTCTAGTTCGTTATCAAATCTTAATTTTTCAAATTAATTCGCTCTTCTCGTCATTATGTAATAGATCACATAATTTACATCAGCTGTTGAATTAAATTAATATAAATATAATGAAAATAATACTTCTCCTATTCATTTCTGTGCTGTCGAAGCTTTACTTGCCGATCCGCACTTTAGAAAAGCAGCTGGAATCTGAACAGAACGACACTTCAGTACCTGTTTCTAACTACAACAACGTAAATTTTACGTAGCTTGCCTATACTGTCCAAGTGTCAATTGGCACCCCAGGTCAGGTATTTGAGCTTCTCCTCGACACAGCCAGCT